>CM053026.1:92708521-92774597 GCA_028564925.1 Lithobates sylvaticus
AACATGAACTAGAGAATGATAAATTATTTCCTTTTCCTCTATTTGTCATGGGGCTGATAACAAAGGCTGTCTCCCATTGCTATCACTGGTTGAATGTGCATTCATATTCATACTAATCTCTTTTAACTCTCTCCTCAGAGGGGCATATGGAGAAAAAGTTTGAACTTCTTCTGTTGTAGGTGGGGCAGAAGATTTATTGGATACTAATCCATTTTCTTTTCCAATGTTTTTCAACTCAATGTGTTTTAAATACTGTCTACACTGAGATTTATAATGACCAAGCTTTTGACAAAAGAAACAAGTAATGTTCTTTTTATTATCAACCTGTCTTACCCTGTCATTCCTGAGGGTGGCAGCATCGCCTGCTTTAACATTCTTTTGATTGTCTGTTTCAGAATAATTATTCTGAATTACAGAAATTTTTGATTTCAAGTTACTTCGCTTTAATTGTCTTCTGATAACATCTATAACAGACGTAGCATCATCCAAAGTTTCCTTTTGACTAGCTAACGCCATCGATGCAGGATCTAAATATGTAAATTTTCTAACAAATGCTCTTATTAATGCAGAATTCTCTTCCTCTATTGCATAAACCATTTTGAATGCCTTCGCAAAAGTTTCACTAAAATGAAAGGGATCATCATTTATCGTTACCTTTATAGAATCCAATATCTCAGCTGTTGGAGTTTCTTCTCCAGTAATACACATCAACAATTGACGCAATCTTTCAGATGCATTAATATGAACTTCAACTCCATTAGCATCAAGATAAGGTGTTTTGATTAAACGTCTTGCTATGTGACTAGGAACCCATAAACAAAACATTTTATTCCTTTGCTCATCACTCAAGTTGAAACGATCACAAAAACTTTCAAAAACATCCCCGTTGAAAAATGCGTCTGCTCTTGAATCATAACGAGGGATATCTTTCAAAATCTTCATCAACTGATCATGTATTTGCAACTTAAGTCTAGACGCTCTTTCCAACAATTTTTGCTTTCTAAAATCCTCCATAGAAGGATCTTGAATTTCCACTAAAGCGTCTGGTATACTTGAAGATTGTGCAGCTTCTGACTGTTTTTTTATTTCTTGCCTTGTTATTACCGAAATATTTTTATTTTTTGAAGTATCATTCCGTACTTGTACTTCACTTTCTAAATGCTCAATATATGTACAAAAAGTGTCACAACTTGAACAACTAGGTTCAATAAGTACATTGTCATGCGTTTGTATATTTCCAGTTACACTTTGGCTTGCTGCCTGATTCACTACACAAATCATTTGTTTTTCTGGCTCATCAAAAATCATTGCATTGTAAATTGTGACCAATTTCATTACATTACTTAGTTTCCTCTTTGTTTTTGTTAATGAAAATTTACTCTTATCAATATCACTATTTGCTTGTAAGCATTGATTATACATAGATTTCCATAAAACAGCATCATTGACCTGTTTCGATAAACCTGTAAATTCTAATTTACTTTCATCGGCTAAAACATTTACAAATTCCATAATAAATGTCTACTCACCGGATATAAAATCTTTGTCCTGCTTTCCCGCTTGAATTACTTCTGTATGACTGAAATTCTCTGGTCTTTCACAAGCAATCGATCGATTTTCCTCTAGGTTCTTTGGCAATATTCGAGAAAGTTAATACAGTTTCATCCCCTCTGATCAAAGGAATAAAATGTAAAAACGTCCGAAAATCTGTTGCAATGTCCATAACACATCTAAAACAGCTTTTAAAACTCAAACCCAGCTGAATATCACATCTGAAGTCTATTAAAAGCAAAAACCCATTCACACTAATTAAAGGAGAAACTCACTGCAGTGATTATTTTTTTAAACCAAATTAAATTTTGAATATTAAGAATATAACAACGTATCAGGCCATTCGGTCATGCTAAGTCATTTCGCATCAGTTAAACAGGGCGTTCATGCCATCATTTCGATCCTGGCCGCACTCAGATTCAAGTCATGTCGCACTTAGGCACGGATTTGTCTCGGGGTACCCAGGTTACGGCCATATTACCACACATGTTTCAGAGATTGGCCCACAGCCCGTACGGATGCGGGCTCGAGTCCAGTCTTTGGCATGATATCGGTCATTGGCCACGTATCGGTCTGAATACGGTCGCATCCGGGATGCATCGATTCGCACTGATTCACCTAGCCGCTCGGCCTCCTTTCTATACATGCTCCAGAGATTAGATTCGGTTACAAGTTGCTCGGTTTGTTGTAATCTAGTCTTTGTCATGGTTTCATTTCGGTCACCATACCTCTGGGTAGGTCCGGTCGCATCCATAGATGCTCCGATCGGGGCGATCCAGACGCACGACTACCCGGCCTCATTTCGATACATGCGCCAAGGGCGGAATCGCATCACAGGTTGCGTGCATTCTTGATTCTTGCCCCTGTCATGGTATGTCATTTCTGTCACCTTACCACGCCCGGCATGAATGCAGTCACTTCCCCGCACTAATTTGTGTCGGCGTGCCCTAGGCCGGCCTCATTTCAATACATGCGCCAGGGACGGAATCGCAAAAAAAAAAAAAAAAAAAAAAGAGACTTTTGATTCTTGTCCTTGTCATGTTATATCATTTCTATGTCACCTTACCACGCCCCGGCGTTAATTGGTCACCTCCCTGTACGAATTCGCGCCGGCGTGCCCTAGGCCGGCCGCATTTCTATACAAAAAAAAAAAAAGGGTTTCAGTCACTAGACAGTGGCATGATGATCGAGGTCGCTGGCACACGAGTGCTTGCGTTCCAAATGCATACTATAGCACTTGGAGTCGGACCCGGTGGCAGCTGGATGTCACAGTTCGGCCCCAGCATACCCAGGCAGTTGGCCTCATTTCACGGTTGCCTCATTTCTGTACGTGCTCCAGAGTCCGGCTCACAGTCACCCCCATACGGTACAACCGGGCCGGGCCCTGTCACGGGAAGTTCATTTCATTTAAGGCAACATGTCGTGTCAGTCATTCATGTTGTTATCTGTCATTTGATTCCACAGCTGTCTCGGCAGTCGACTTAAGTCACTATCGCCTGTTGTTATCGTCAACGTTGGGTACCGTCGCTCTGGACGGCAGCAGTTTCAGGCTCTTAAATAGGTACTTTCTCTCACACTCTCTCAGGTCAGTCGGATTCAGTAGGTCCACCTGCACCAGCTTGATCAGGGTTCCAGCAGGTAAAAAAAAAACAAAAAAAAAACGCACCTGGGGGCTCCTGACTTCTCATGGCAGGTACGTATACCGTAGGTGACACGTCCAAACTCATTTCTTGTCACCTCTTTATAGGCCCAGCCTGCAGACACTTGACCAGTCAACTAAGTAACGGGTCTTGGCAGCCGCCATGTCATCAGTCGGCAGCGATGACCTCACCACCCCGCTATCTCCGGCGTCAGCCTCCGAGGCTGGCAGTGTCCAGTCTCTTAGGGCATGGACAATTCCCAGGCTGTCCGCCGAGCTGAGGCGCAGAGGGATACCCTTCTCGTCCGCGGCCAGGAAGGCGGAGCTATTCAGGCTCCTCTTCCCACCACCGGCCGCAGCAGGCTCCAGCAGCCAGCAGGCGTCTCTGGAGTCTATTTCAGCCGCCGTCGCTCAGCTACACACCCTCGTGTCTTCCCTGTCTTCCTTGGAGTGTAGTTCCGGTTTCAACCACCGCATGAGACTGGCGCTAGAGAGCTGTGGAGGAAGTGGTGTTTGGTACTTCCTGCAGTGCTGTGGAGGAGGGAGGAGGTGTCATGGCTTCTGCAAGCCCAGGCTCAGGGAGGCCTTCCCGGGCCAGTAGTGAGCAGTCATTCCCTGGAGTGAGGGACCTCTCCAGGGAGGAGAGGTTGTTTCTTGGCACGCAATTTCAATTGTCAGACTGGACAAGAACCCAGCCAGGGGAAAACAATGCTAAAACCCTGAAGCGGAGAGAGAGGATCAAGGATTTGATACAGAAGGCAGCCTTGGCTTTCTGTGCACGCATGCAGATTCTGACAAATCTGCGGAACAGAAGAGATAAGACAAGCAGCGCGAAAAGAGGTGACTTCAGAGAAGCCATTGAAGCTTTGAAAACGTACTGCAGAGACCTTGGTGAGTTGCTGACAGGGCTATGTGAGCGTGGTCGGGAGGAGCAGGAGTTTCTGATGGAGATCCGCCGGGACCTGAGAAGGGCCAATGAGGAGGGAAGCCAGGCGGCGAGACGGCGGACGCGCTCGCAGACCGCAGCAGCGGAGCAGTCCAGGGAGCCAGAGGATCCCCAGGTGGTAAGAGAGGCCCCACAACCTGGGAGGTCGGAGGATAAGGCTGAGGTGGGGGAGGCAGTGGCGGCCCCCCAGGGTGTGAGTGTGCCCCCGCATGCCCCAGGTGCTTCAGCGGAGGGTCCCCGGGTAAAAACTGCCAGTAGCCAGCCCGTGAGAGGGGCTGGTTCAGATGCAGTCCTGGGTAGGGAACCCGGTGATGCTGAAGCGGGGCGAGGGGGGCAGGTAGGGGGGGGAGACCGGCTGCTGAGGAGCCCTGCAGAGCGCTCAGCGGAGAAGACACCTGGGAAATCTCCAAATAGGGCAGTGTGCCAGGACCATTCCAAAATGGCGGCCACTGCCGCCAGCGCACATGGTGCGACGCCGTCAGGCATAAGAGACAGCGACTCTGTGGAGTATATGGGGGAAGCGGAGGCGCCATCTTCGCTGGAGGGGGGCGCTCGTTTCCCGCTCTCCCCCACCGCAATGGCGGACACAAATGCCGCGAGGGTGGGGGGCGGAGCTTCGGGGAGGGGGGCGGGGGGCGGCGGGAGGATTTGACCGTGCAGCCGGACGCATCCCCCTCAGGGGTTGCCACAGACTTCCGGGCGGTGTCCCCCAGCACTTCCGGTGCCCTATGTGGACCAGGGGGGGCGGGGGATGCGGAGGACGCTGGCGATTCAGTGCCTCTGGCGGCACAGGCCCGTTCCTGGGCGGACTCCCCAGCGGGTATACTGGAGGTGGGGTGCCCCGCCCTGGACTTCATTAAAAATTTGGAGGGGTCCCCGGTGGTGACGTCAGCGGGGGTGCGGGCGGGGGTTGGGGTTGCTGACGGGGGTGAATGGGACATGGAGGCAGAGGGGATGTTTGAAGCCCTGCTGGGCAGTGGTTCGGTGGGGGAGGTGGTGACCCCGGCTCTTGCAGGGGAGGGGGGGGTGCAGGTGTTGGAGACCCCGGTGCCAGCTCCGCCGCTAGCGGTGGAGGGGTGTGGGGCGCGGGAGGAGGAGGGTCCGCAGGGGGTGGGTGTTGGAGATGGGGCCCCTGCGGAGGGTGACCCCCCGGTATCAGAGCCGCCTCGCCTGCTGGGGGCGCAGCAGGAGGCGGACCTCCTGTCTGCCCTGCGGCAGGGCAGATCATATGCCCGGGTGGCGGGCACTAGCGTCCCTCTGGCCCCCCTGTACGGCCAGTTTGGCGCCCAGGGCTTCCGGGTTCCCCCCTCGGAGCAGTTCCAGGGGGCGAACCCGTGGTCCAGGGGTACAGGGGGTCCAGAGAGGAGACGTAGGAACGTTGTGCTGCTAAAGTGGGAGGGTCCTGGCCAGTGCCCCAGTAGGGGCCAGGTGGTCGACTGGGTGCTGGCCATGGGGTTCAGGGTGGCAGACCTGTTTGCCATCATCCACCCGGCAAACAGCCGGGAGTTTGATGTAAGTTTCACCACCGCTGTCCAGATGGAACTCTTTTTCACCAGGTACGAGGTGCTGAGGAGGGCGGACCCCTGGAGGCTTTTTAGGGTGGTCCCCATCTCTCGTCAGGAGGAGGTCAAGGTCCTCACCATTCTGGTGAGGAATGAATCCTTGCCTCCTGAGGACATCCTTACCTGGCTGACGAGATTTGGGGATCTCCAGGCACCGATGAGGAAGACTCTTGATGAGCGTGGGGTGTGGACCGGGGCTTGGACGGCCAGGATCCGTCTCAGGCGGTCTGGTAACACCATGACGCACGTACCAGGTAGTGCGTTCATAGGCCGGGACCGGATCCTGGTCTTCTACCCTGGTCAGCCCCGCCGCTGCTTCAAGTGTGGGTGTCCCACCCATCTGAGTGCGGAGTGTACAGTGATTAGGTGTGGGAGGTGCGGCGGATTTGGTCACTCTTCGGAGTCGTGTAGACTGATCCGCTGCAACCTATGTGGAGAACTGGGGCACCCGTTTAGCAGGTGCCCAAGAGCCTTCAGGGGTCATGCTCCGGAGGGCGGCGGTGGTGAACAACATCAGGAGCAGGATGGTGGGTCTGCGGAGGCTGGGCCCGTGCCAGCTGATGCTGGTAGTGATCCAGGGGCCAGTGATCGGGGGGATCCCCTCCCCCAGAGGCAGAGACTGGGGAAACGTGGGCGGGTGGTGGAGGCCCAGGTTCCTGCCCCCTCAGGTGTTCCGGAGGTGGTGGTCCCCGTCCCTGCGGGGTCGGGGCCGGGCACCCCTAGGGATGCTTTGGCCCCGCCCCCGTCCTCTCCCGCTCCCCCGCCCCCGGCGGGGCCCCCTCGCCCCCCCCCCCCCTGGCGGTCCCGGGCCCCCCCCCCCCCCTCTTCCCCCCCCCCCCCCCCCCCCTTCTCCTCGTCCCCTTGTCCCTTATCCTTCCTGTCCATCATCTGGGGACGAGATGATGGACACGTCCCGGCCAATCAGGGGGCCACAAAAGCGCCCCAAGGCCCAGAGTGGGCTCTCAGGGGAGGAGGAGGGCTGTATGTCTCCGGTGGAGGGTGGGTGGGAGAAAAAAAGAAAAAATAAAAAAAAAATAAAAAGAAAAAAAAGACCCCAGGCGGGCGGGAGGTGGTGTCAGGGTCCCAGCCGGGTCCCAGCAGGGCTGGGCTTGGTGGCACTGGTCCGGTGCCGGTCACGAAGGGGGGGTTTGAGGTCTTGTCCTCAGATTCTGAGGGCGAGGTTTGAGGTGTGGTGTATGTGCAGAAGAGAGTACGGTCCAATCTCAAAGGATGGCGGTACCCTCTCCAATTCGCCTTGCGACGATTAATGTCGCAAGCGTGCGATCTGCGGCGGCTCGTTTTGCAGCCTTCGATTTTCTCAGCCGTGTTGAAGCTGACATTTTATTTTTGCAGGAGACCTGGCTGGCATCTGTGGCAGAGATGCATCTAGCAAAGAGGGAGTGGAGGTGCGGGCCCTCCCTCTGGTCTCTTGCGGCTGAGCCCTGCAGTGGAGTTGCGGTCCTTTTTAAGACCGGCCCGGTGGCTTGCCGACGGGTTATTGAGGTGGAGATTGGTAGATGCCTGGTGGTGGACGCCGTCGTGAGGGGGCAATTCCTCAGGCTCATTAACTTCTATGGGCCCCAGAGCAGGGGGGAGAGGAAGAGCCTCCTTGCGGCGGTTAAACCATACCTGTTCACGTCCCAGCAGGTGGTCTTTGGCGGTGACTTCAACATGGTCACCAGGTCAGAGGACCGGGCAGGTGCCTCAGCCCCTCTGGGATACGATAGCATTTTTTTGAATAGTGTAGTAAGGGAGGCTGGGTTGGTGGATGTGCATATCCGGCACTTCCCCAACCTCACGGGTTTCACATTCGCCCGAGGTAGCAGTAGGAGTAGGATAGATAGGTTTTTTTTAAAGGGGGACTCTTCCTTCGCGGCCCCAGGGCTGCAGGCGGTGGAGTTCTCCGATCACTGTATGGTATCTGTTACCCTGAATGTTGCCGACACCCCCCAGAGAGGTCGGGGCTTGTGGCGCCTGAATGGGACGCTACTTGAGGACCCTGAGGTCAGGGAAGCCTATGAGGCCTTTTTTACGGATCAAACCACGCTCCTTGAGAGCGGCTGCCCTCGCCAGGAATGGTGGGAGGTGGTGAAGAAGAGATCTGAGGGTTTCTTTCGTAGGGTCTCTAGGTACCGGGCTGTTTCCAGGTACTGGGCTTACCAGAGGTTGCGTAGGCAGCTGGACCGCCTGGTCTCCTCTGGTGGGCCCCAAGAGCAGATATCCAATCTGAAGCTTCGGATGAAGGAATGTCAGTATGACCGTCTCGCCTCCCTGGTCCTTGAGAGGGATTATGGGAAATTTATCTCCCCGGATCCCTATAAGAACTGTGGGGATGCGGTGAGTGGGAAGGTCATACATGGACTGAAGGATTCCTCTGGGTCTCTGGTGCGGTCCAGGTCAGGGATCCTGGGGGTCGTCAGAGCTCACTTTTCAGACATCCTCCAGAGGAAGCCTTTGGATCTGGAGAAGGCCAGGGCCTTTCTTGATGAGACTCCACTTGATGTGGAGCCTGACCTCTCCGGCTCTTTGACGGGGTTGATCTCGGTGGCCGAGGTAGAGCGGGCCATCGATTCTCTGTCGCTGAAAAAGTCACCCGGGCCTGATGGGCTCACGGCGGAGTTTTACAAAGCCTTTAAGAGCCTTTTGGCTCCTCATCTGAGGGAGGTGTTCAATGAATGTTTGGCTATGGGCCTGCTCCCTCCCTCGATGAGAAGGTCGGCCTTGATCCTCTTGTCAAAGGGCAAAGATCCGTCCGTGGTGGAGAATTGGCGCCCTATTGCCCTCCTCACCACGGATAGAAAGATACTGGCAAAGATCTTGTTCTGGCGTATGTCCACAGTAGCGGACAAGTTACTTTCCGCGTCCCAGCACTGCGCAGTTTCCGGCCGTAGTACCTTTGGTGCTGTCCTGAGCGTCCGGGAGGCTGTGGAAGGGTGCAGGGCAACGGGCGACGGGAGGTATCTGCTGGCATTAGATCAGGCGAAGGCCTTTGATCGGGTGAACCACGAGTACCTGTGGCTTCTGCTGAGGCGGTACGGTTTGCCCGCCCAGTTCATCATTTGGCTCCAGACTTTGTATAGGAGGGCGGTGAGCTTCCCTCTTGTCAACGGTTGGGTGGGTCCCTCCTTTCCTGTGGGATCTGGGGTCAGGCAGGGTTGCCCACTAAGTCCCCTGCTCTACGTCTTTGCAGTAGACCCCTTTGTGAGAAGGCTTGACTGCGAGCGTTTGGGGGGGGTACCGGTGGAGCCCTGCAGTGGTTCAGGTCTGGCGGTGAGGGTAGTGGCCTATGCGGATGACGTTTCGGTAGTGGTGTCTAGCCGAGAGGAGGCCCAGTTTGTGGAAACACAGATTGGGGGCTACTCCGAGGCGTCGGGTTCGCTTGTCAACTGGGATAAGAGTGAAGTTCTCTGGATGGGGAAGGAGGGCGAGCAATTCGCCCTTCCGGACGTGTTCCCCAGCCCCCAGCCAGAGGTAAAGATCTTAGGCATCCATTTTGGCCTGGATGACTATCCCAAACTGAACTGGGAGCGCAGGCTAGTGGGTGCCACTCGGAAGGTGAATGCTTGGAAGGGCTGGAAACTGTCCCTTCGGGAAAGGGTAAGCCTGATCAAGACTTATCTGTTGCCTGAGTTTCTGTATGTCAGCTACGTCTGTCTGTTGCCGGCGTCTCTCTATACGCGGATCTACAGTCTGTTTTTTCTACTTTTGTGGGGAAACAGAATGAATTTGATCAAGAGAGAGGTCACGTACCGGCAGAGGAGGCATGGCGGTTTGGACATGATCAACCCAGTGGTGTTTTTCACTACTGTGTTTGTGAAATTCAACTTGCGGTCCATCTTTGTGGATGTGCCTCTTCTGTGGGAGCGTTCATGTAAGAGCTGGTTTTTGCTGTTCTTGGGTAGCTGGGAGGGAGGGGGGCGTCCAGGTGACCTTCGTAGGTCCCATGGGTACCTCCCGCCCTATGTTCCAACAGCGCTAAAAGTACTAAGGCAGTGGAGGATAACTGCCCTTGAGGTGGGCTCCTTGGGTCGACGTGAGTTGTACTCAAGGGTCATGGCCTCGGACTTTTTGAGACCACTGGCTTTAAGGGACTGCCCGGACAGGGTCCTCAGGGAGGGGTTAGCCCTCTTGAATTCCGCGAGAATTCCGGCAAAGTTCTGGGACCTGGCGTGGAGGGCGTTCCATGGACGCCTATACGTCAGGGCGAACTTGAAAAATCGGAACCTAGATGACAGAGGTTGTCCTCGCCCAGAGTGTGGTGGGGTGCTCGAGACCATGGACCACTTCTTGGTCGAGTGCCCTTTCAACTCGGAGGTTCTGGCGGGGGTTGGGGATGCCATAGGCTATCCCCACCTCCAGGCCCTGGCCTTTTCGGAGCGGGTGTATGGTGACTTTAGGGTACGCAGTGGGTTTGATTTGTCATCACTGTTTTTAGTTAGTACAGTTTGCCTCTATTACACTTGGCACGCTCGGTGTTTAGTGACCACTAGGGACAAAAGCCTGCCCGTGCATGAGGTGGTGGGTGGTATCTTTCGGGAACTGGTGAAGGTGAGGCATCTTGAAGAGGAGAGGGTTGGGATGGAGAGGAGTGCTAGGTTATGGAGGGGTTTCTCCTTCAGGCCTCCTTGAGGATCCCCCGGCCCTCTCTCCTGAGGTGGTGGTTCTTCCTGTCCTGCACCCCCCGTAGGGCCCTTTTTGTTTTTGTTTTTGTGAACAGAGGGCGTCCCGCTCCACTGCATACTGTACTGCCTTCTGCATTTGGGTGTATAGTGTAGTGTGTTGGTGTGTAGTTGGTGTGGGGGTTAGGTTAGAGTGTAGGGGTGGTGGTGTGTGTAGCGGGTGGGGGTGGTGGGTCCATGGGTTGTATATAGTTGTATAGGTTTGTATAATGTATATAATGTAAATAGTCTTAGTGTCCCTAGTGACCAGGCCGGCCGTATGTGAGGGCCCCTTTCCAGTTTTCTTTTGAGCCTGAGTGTGGCTATTTTTCTTTATGTATTGTTTTTTTAATGTATGTATGTATGTTTATCTGCAGCAGTTTTAATAATTAATAAAATAAATCCCTGTCTTCCTCGATCGTTGAGGTCCAGGACAGGGTGTCACGTCTAGAGGCCAGCCCGGCCGCCACGGTTCCGGACCCTGCGGTGGTCCCAGCCATCAGTGCACCGGCCGCAGGTAGTGAGCTTGCCACGACTACCGTTCACCCTTCCCACCTGGTGCCACCCAGCGTAAGGAAGGACATTTTAGAGGGCAGAGACGTTAACCTGGCCTCACTCATGATCTCGGTCCATGACTTGGCCGAGAACAAGGCCTACACCTGGGGGGACGTCTCGGTGGTTTTGAAAGCAAAGGATCCGAGGCTCAACAGAAAGCTCACGGTGCCCGAGTTCACGCTCGCTTTCGGCATGTTCAGGGACGTGCTGTGCTCAGCCTCCCCCGGCAGGCGGGAGGAACTGGACCTCTACCTCCATTTGATCGTAGACCTGGGCCACAAATACGGTGGCTCAGCGTTCTACGATTATCATCGGTCCTTCGCGGCCAAAGCCGCGGCCAGATTCTTACAGTTCCATTTGACAACGGACTGGAGCGTAGTGGACACGGAGTTGTTCTGCCGCCACTTTGCGGGTCTACGCTCCCCGCTATGTGCTGTCTGTCAGTCAGCGTCCCACACCACGGTCTGGTGTGCCAACATAGCCTCTGTCCATCCGATAGCTAGCACGGCCTCTACCAGCACGAGCCAGGCTCAGCAGGCCCCGGCGCAAGGGCAGAAGGTGGACAAGTTGGGACGTCCGGTGCGGATGGTTGGGGGAGCCGCCATTTGCAACAACTTCAACTACGGCTCCTGCAATTTCAGCCAGTGCCGGCTCTTGCACGTTTGCACCCTATGCCAGAGGGCGCACCCCAGGGTCCTGTGTGAGGTCAAACAGAAGAAACCGTGACTAAGCCGGGTCAATGTCCTTTGGCTCGATGTTTACTTGACCTCACACCCCACTCCGTCACTCGCCAGCTACCTCATCCGAGGTTTCACCGATGGGTTTCATACCGGGCTCATCACCCTGCCCCACTCCACCCACGAATGTCCGAACCTGCGCTCAGCAACAACAGATGAGCCAGCGATTGAAGTCCTTCTGCAGACGGAGTTGGATCGGGACTTTATGATAGGCCTGTTCAGTCAGTCTCCCTTTAGTATCTGGAGGGTTAGCCCTATCGGGCTTGTACAGGGAAAATTTTCAAATAAAAAACGTCTGGTGTATGATCTGTCAGCGCCTCATTCTTCCGTCGTTCCCAGTCTCAACTCGCTCATCCCCTCCGAGGAGTTCTCACTGAAGTACGCTTCGGTAGACATGGCTATCCAGGCCATTCTCAGGACGGGGGTGGGTGCTTGGCTCTCGAAGGCGGACATATCCGACGCCTTCAAGCTGCTGCCCATACATCCTTCCCTGTGGTGCTGGCACGGCATCAAGTGGAGGGAGCGATATTATTTCGCGACCAAATTGACCTTCGGGTCTAAGAGTAGTCCTTGGTTATTTGACAAGTTCGCGGAGACCCTGGCGTGGATCCTTCTCCACGAGGCACAGTGCCACGAGGTCATCCATTATTTGGATGACTTCCTTCTGATAGAACCACCCGGGGCTCCCCCAGGGGACCTTGGAAAGTTGAGGACGGTTTTCGACAATCTGAACGTCCCCATAGCGGAACACAAGGTTGACGGCCCGGCGCACAAGATCACGTTCTTGGGCATCGACCTTGACACGCTTGCCATGCAGGCCAGCCTTCCCGCAGATAAGTTGGACCGTATCAGGACGGTTCTGCGAGAGTTCACCCGGGTGGGGGGATGTACTCAGAAGCAACTTCAGTCTCTCCTCGGGATGCTGAATTTCGCTATGAGGATCATCCCCCAGGGCCGCTCCTTCGTGTCCCGGTTGCTGGTGTTCCTGTCCTACACTCAGGACCCAGACCAGGTCATCAGGCTGGATTCAGCAGCCAGGGCAGATCTGGCCATGTGGGAACACTTTCTTAGTAATTGGAACGGTGTGTCCCTGTTCATCCCAGTCGTGTCCACGCAGTCACCTCAGGTGGTGACCGATGCGGCGGCATCCACAGGATGCGCCGCCATTTTTGGCCATTTGTGGTTCGCCGCCCCTTGGCCTCCTCAGGCACTAGCCACACCGGGCTTCACTACCACGTCAGCCCTCTTTGAGCTGTTCCCCATCGTAGCAGCCGCTCACCTATGGGGTCACCATTGGTCTGGACAGACTGTGGCTTTCACGACAGACAATCAAGCCACAGCCGAGATCATCAGCAAGGGCAGGTCTAAATCCAGGCCCGTCATGTCCTTCCTCCGCAGACTGGTCCAGCTATCCCTACAACATCAGTTCAATGTTTACTGCTCATTCATTCCAGGGAAGTTTAACTCAGCAGCGGACGCACTCTCCCGTTTTAACTTTCTTTCTTTCTTTGAACAGATGCCAGGAGCCTACCATCTTTCAGCCACTATCCCGGATTGGTCACAACTGACCTTGGACTAGCCCCACATCTACACTCAGCTACTAACATCATCAACGCTTCGCTCGCCCGCAACACCCGTCGGGCCTACCGGACGGCCGGGAGTGTTTAATAAGTTCCTGCCCCATCGCCCTCGTGAATCTTCCAGCGTCAAGCAGGTTCTGGCGTTTATCGCTTATTGTCATTCTCACCTAGCACTGTCACACAGCACGATACGCCAGTACGTGGCCGGGGTGCAGCACTACTTGTCACTTCAAGACCCCGCGAGGCCTTCGGTGTTCTCCTGCCACGCAGTGAGGGCTCTACTGCGTGGAGTTCAGAAACACCAGCCGCCAGTCAGCCCGAAGCGGCTGCCTATCACTGGGGAGATATTTAAGGGGATGTCTGACATCCTGGATAGGTCCCCTTTCGGTCTCCTCCTCAGCACCGTCCTGCAGGCTGCGATACACATGGCGTTTTATGGGTTTCTACGGCCCAGCGAGTTCACTCGCAGCCACCCAGCTGGTCCAGTCTTGCATAGAAGTAATCTCTGCCGCCACCAGGATCACTACGTCCTTCACTTGGCGACATCTAAAACTCAGCAGCGAGGTTCCGGAGTAGATATTCACCTGTACAGGACTCACAACAACTGGTGCCCAGTTGCCGTGTTAAACCGCTTGACGGCACTGCTATCCGACCGCCCAGGGTCCAGTCCGCTTTTACCGTTTCCAGTAAAACCCCTCAACTCGTCGCAGTTCGTGGAACATGTCCGGGTCCTTCTCGGCAATCTTCAGTTGGACCCCAGCCAGTACTCCGGGCATTCATTCCGGATCGGGGCGGCCACGACGGCCTCAAGACAGGGGGTTCCGGACCATGTGATCAAGAAACTGGGTCGGTGGAAATCGGCCTGCTTCTCTCGCTACATACCTAACCCACAGTTAGAGATGGCTCGGGCCTTTGCTCGACTTACTCAGTGACATTTACCTTTAATAAATAATTATCCCCTACCTGAAGGTTTTTGCCCCCTTATTTTGGTGTACCATACGGTAGACCAAGGCACACTTTCAGGTCTATTTCATGTTGGTGAGTTTTGTGTTGTTCCTATGTGTCATCGTTACTCATGTCGTCCGTAGGGCTCTAGACCATAAATTGGAAGGCCGGGTACCGGCCTGAAGTTATGGGAGGAGCCCGGAGGGTATTTAAGCAGCCCAAAGGCCGCCGGTCTTTGTCGGTTTCCTGTGCGTGATGGCCGCCCACCCCCCCCTTTTAAAAGCCTCTTCCAAGTATTCTTACCCCAGACTGAATACTCACTTCACATTATTCCATAACTACTTCTTATCATTCTTTATCTAGGGTATGCCCCCTTATTTTGGTGTACCATACGGTAGACCAAGGCACACTTTCAGGTCTATTTCATGTTGGTGAGTTTTGTGTTGTTCCTATGTGTCATCGTTACTCATGTCGTCCGTAGGGCTCTAGACCATAACTACTATTTGTGCACTCCACAAATCTGGCCTTTATGGAAGAGTGGCAAGAAGAAAGCCATTGTTGAAAGAAAGTCATGAGAAGTCCCATTTGCAGTTTGCGAGAAGCCATGTGCGGGACACAGCAAACATGTGGAAGAAGGTGCTCTGGTCAGATTAAACCAAAATTTTACTTTTTGGGCTAAAAGCAAAACGCTATGTGTGGCGGAAAACTAACACTAAACATCACCCTGAACACACCATCTGGAGGGACAGGAAAGCTGGTCAGAATTGATGGGAAGATGGATGGAGCCAAATACAGGGCAATCTTAGAAGAAAACCTGTTAGTCTGCAAAAGACGAGACTGGGGCAGGGGTTCACCTTCCAGCAAGACAAGGAGCCTAAACATACAGCCAGAGCTACAATGGAATGGTTTAGATCAAAGCATATTCATGTATTAGAGTGGCCCAGTCAAAGTCCAGACCTAAATCCAATTGAGAATCTTTGGCAAGACTTGAAAATTGCTGTTCATGGACGCTCTCCATCCAATCAGACAGAGCTTGAGCTATTCTGCAAAGAAGAATGGGCAAAAATATCACTTTCAAGATGTGCAAAGCTGGTAGAGACATAGCAAAAAAGACATGCAGCTGTAATTGCAGTGAAAGGCGGTTCTACAAAGTATTGACTCAGGGGGGCTGAATACAAATGCACGCCACACTTCACATATTTATTTGTAAAAAAAAATTGAAAACCATTTATCATTTTCCTTCCACTTCACAATTATGTGCCACTTTGTGTTGGTCTATCACAGCGATATGCAATTAGCGCACCTCCAGCTGTTGCAGAACTACAACTCCCATGATGCATAGCAAGAACGACAGCCACAAGCATGGCGCCCAGAGGCAGAGGCATGATGGGACTTGTAGTTTTGCAACAACTGGAGGTCCACTAATTGCATATCCCTGGTCTATCACATAAAATCCAATTAAAATACATTTACATTTTTGATTGTAACATGACAAAATGTGGAAAATTTCAAGGGGTATTAATACTTTTTCAAGGCACTGTAGATAGATAGATAGATAGATAGATAGATAGATAGATAGATAGATAGATAGATAGATCATACCTGCAAAAGCTGAATGTCATTCTGGAAGTTTTTGCTGTTGAAACCCTCATGTGTGATAGATCTTTTTACATCAATAATCTGTAAATGAGATCCCCGGTCTCTGTAATGGGCACCCAGGGTCACTGAGGTTTTATTTTCAGTTCTGGAAACAAGAGGTTAGAAATATGAACTTTACATGTAATAGAAGATAGTAAACCCAAGCCTACCTTGTCTAAAAAAGAATATAGGTGGGCATAGGACAGGTATAGGTGTCCTACCCTTTCCTAATTTTATAGTCATATTGCTATAGTCCATAGAAGCCAGGGCTTTTACATCTTGCACCTCTTCTTTTCAGATATGATACAAAAGCATGCACAGAAGTGCATTAGGAGACGCCCCTTTGGACTTTGTATGGCAGCAATATGGTATCAAAGTAAAAATTAGATTGACAAATATGTAAAAAGGAGGGCACAATAGAGAAAAATATATACAGCAACAGGAATATATTGCTGTGGAAGTGGTGAACAGGCGTCTTTTGTGTACATGCTTCCAGCGATTGAGTCGTGAACATATGTCGCGACCATCTGCCCCATGCATGGACACATGCACAGCCAGCGTGTATTATCCTTATGTATTGTTGTTTTCTATTTTGGCTTCTAGACAGTGAATCTATGACATGTAAGTATGTTTGGCTCTGTCCATACACTATCTTTTTACATATGTCAAAACAAAATTCACGACAGATGTATAATCTTCTGATGTTGTGAGATGAATCTTACTGTATTTCTATATCCCTCACAGATTTGAATATAATTACCTAACCTCATATCACCCCTGAAGAAGGAATATATTAATGTAAAATTAATTTCCGAAACATGTTGGGTTTATGTCGTTTGAACTAGCCTGCCAGCCCATGCATGGTCTGGTTGATGCTTCTTCTCGACAAACAAGTTTGGGTTATTGTATTGTATGTATTATCCAATATATTCATAATATTCATCGATGTACCATTTTAGGATTTTTTATCCATTTATGTTTATATGTTATATATATTTTTCTCTATGACTATATTAATTATAAAGTTGGCACCATTGTGCCCCCTTTTTACATATTTGTCAATCGAATTTTGGCTTTGATACCATATTGCTGCCATACAAAGTCCAAAGGGGCATCCCTTAATGCACTTCTGTGCATGCTTTTGTATAATGTTATTAGGATGTTGGTAGCAATAACACATTAATCAATTTTTCTAGATCTTTTCTTCTTTTCAGATATGTTATCTTGCCAACAAAAAAAGAATACTTACAAAATACAATGGGCAGCAGTTAGAACCCAGTCATCTTTAATTAAAATGCCTCCACAGAATGATTTTGCCGAATGTACTATGGCCATGTAAGGTCTGGAGTGTGGATTTGCTTCTCTCCCTCCTACAATTCCAGAACAGACATCTAGACAAAATAGTTATTAATGAGCACCATTTATGAAGTATGCACATGTAAGAGCTGAGCTTCTCTTAGTACTCCTAACCACAACTTCTATTATATAGACAACTCTACAGAAATAATGGACAGTTCCAATTTTATATGTACAGATAGTTATGACAATGCTAGACTGTTCACAGCAATACTATAGTCTAATTGTGGAAATAGTGTTGCAGTAGGCCTCTAAATCTCACTTGAAACTCACATTTAACACCATGAAATTCCAAGTTTACACGTGGTTTTGGTATTAGCATTAAATGGTAATTTATAAATTACGTAGTAAAATATATGGGTCCACTGTCCTGCATCTTATTTGTGGTAGAACAGAGGTAGAAAACATATGAAGGTCTGGCAACTCGGTATAAAATTCAGTCTTCTGTTTTAGTATTCTATAAACACAAAGAGGAGGTTCAATATACAAAAAAAACATAAGGTGGCTCTATAGATGAGCCAGTTACTACATTTTGTCTGCTTAGGTTCAGTTCACACCGTGGGTGAGAAAATTGATCCATGCAGATTAAAGTATATGTAAAGGTAATACTTTTCATAGTTTTGGATAAATCTGAAAAGGGTAAGTCATGGGATTGCAGGCCACCCCACCCCAAAACCACAATAAACATTACATGTAAGAATAATCAGTGCCAGACAAGCATTTGGCAAGAAAATTGACCATGGCACCTTATTGGTTTGTTAAAATAAAACAGAATACACATTTAAATGAATTGTTCCACAAGTATTGAAATATAACATAACCAGATGCTTAATCAAAAGGACTCAAGCACATGTACAATTTAATTAACAAGTCTCCCTTTGATCAAGGCTGGCATACCACATAAAGAGCCTACAACAAGGGAGGGAGGGTGGGTTACTCGCTGTCCTGTGTTGCCGACCAACTGCAAAAGATCCCAATGGATGGCTGCCTTTTATACTAAATTCCTGAATTCTGGAAAATTCTGAAAGGAACATGTGACTTAACCACTTCAGCCCCGGAAGAATTTACCCCCTTCCTGACCAGAGCATTTTTTGTGATTCAGCACTGCGTCGCTTTCACTGACGTTGTACCCAAACAAAATTTACATCCTTTTTTTCCCAAAAATAGAGATTTCTTTTGGTGGTATTTAATCACCTCTGCGGTTTTTATTTTTGCGCTAAAAAAACAAAAAAAGTGCGTCAATTTTGAAAAAAAAATTTATTTTTTACATTTGCTAATAATAAATATCCCCAAAAAATATATAAAAGAACAATTTTCTTTCTCAGTTTTGACCGATATGTATTCTTCTACATATTTCTGGTAAAAAAAAAATCTCAAGTGTATATTGATTGGTTTGGGTAAAAGTTATAGCGTCTACAAAATCGGGGGAAAATTTATGGAATTTTTATTATAATTTTATTTTTATTAGTAATGGCGGCGATTTTTATCGTGACTGTGACATTGCGGCAGACACATCGGACACTTTTGACACTATTTTGGGACCATTGTCATTTATACAGCGATCAGTGCTATAAAAATGCACTGATTACTGTGTAAATGATACTGGCAGGGAAGGGGGTTAAACACTAGGGGGCGATCAAGGGGTTAAGTGTGTCCTAGGGAGTGATTCTAACTGTGGGGGGGGGGGGGGTGGGCTCACTACAACATGACAGAGATCGCTGCTCCCAATGACAGGGAGCAGTAGATGCTGGGCAGAACAGGGAAATGCCTAAGCCGCGTCTTAAAGGGGACATAGAGGTACCCCCATTTGCGCAGCCATGACATTGTGCCGTCGTACATCATTGTGAACTGGTCGGCAAGCAGTTAATACACCAATTACCATTTACCTGAACGGGTAAGACAAATCTTAAAGGGGCAATAGCCCCAAAAATCTGGGGTAACCTCATTTGTGCATTTAAAGGGGGAGCAGATAGGTAGTGGCCGCAAACCCATGACAGTGGGCCCGCAATCTGTAGCCCCCTTTAAGGCCATCCTGAAAAATTTCTAATGCTGCCTGTTTTTGCGCTGAGGAGATTAACCCTCTCTATTTGTGCTGCTGACTACTTTCACCCCAATGCACTACAGAGTAGCAGATTGTGTAGTGCACTACAATGCACATACAATGCGTTTTGGTGTGTTGCATAGAAAAAAGGATCAGGTGCGGTTTCTGACCCACTGTAGTGTATTGACAGCCCATTGATAATGAATAGGTTACCCTAACAAAACAGGCATTAATGTGCAATATAACACAAGTTAATACAGTGTAATGAACTGAATAAGTCTGAATGGGTCCTTAAAGTTTCATTCAAGAAGCTGCTGTGTGATTCAGCATTCCCCAAAAACAAAAGTATCAGTTTGGGCACCCTGAGCCTTTAATATACACTATATTACTAAAAGTATTTGGATGCCAGCCTTTACACGCACATGAACATTAATGGCATCCCAGTCTTAAGCCCCATACACACGGTCGGACAATCCGCGGACCAGGTCCGTCGGACCATGTCCGTCATACTTTGTCCGATGTTGGTTTTGCGTACACACGGTCGGACAAAGTTGTCGGAAAATCCGATCATTCTGAACGTGGTGACGTTTGTTGCCTACGACGGGACTACGTAGAGGCTAGTAGCCAATAGCTTTGGTCTTGTAATGTGATCTGAGCATGCGTAGCACTTTGTCCGGTCGGACAACCGTACACACGATCGGATTTGGTGTGATCGGACCGTGTTGACGGCAAATCTTTCCAGCAGGAGATAAGACTTTGTCCGTCGGAAAATCCGACGTACACTGTCCGAGGGTGCATACACACGGTCTGATTTTTCAACAACATTGTCCGATCGGACAGAATCCATGAAAAAGTCAGACCGTGTGTATGGGGCTTTAGTCTGTAGGGTTCAATATTGAGTTGTCCCACCCTTTGCAGCTATAACAGCTTCAACTCTTCTGGGAAGGCTGTCCACAAGGTTTAGGAGTGTGTCTATGGGAATGTTTGACCATTCTTCCAGAAGTGCATTTGTGAGATCATGCACTGATGTGGACGAGAAGGCCTGGCTCACAGTCTCAGCTCTAATTCATCCCAAAGGTGTTCTATCGGGCTAGTCAAGTTCCTCGACCCCAAACTCACTCAGCCATGTCTTTATGGACCTTGATTTGTGCACTGGTCCAAATAACTTGGTGGAGGGGGAATTATGGTGTGGGGTATGTTTTTCAGGGGTTGGACTTGGCCTCTTAGTTCCAGTGAAGGAAACTCTTAAGGCATCAGCATGCCAAGACATTTTGGACAATTTCCTGCTCCCACTTTTGTGGGAACAGTTCGGGGTTGGCCCCTTCCTGTTCCAAGATGACTACCAGGTTCTAGTATTGAGCTGTTTAAGGACTGGAGAGGGAATGTTTATAAAAATAACATACAATGACAGATGATTTTATTAACACTATATATAGTATGAATCTATATCTGAAAATCACCAGACCCACTAGGATACCTTCTCACTCTGTCACTTTAACCACTTGCTGAGCGCTGCACGCTGATATACTTTGGCACAATGGCAGCGGTGAGCAAATTGGCATACCTGTATGTCCCCTTTAATTGGCAGGGCTAGTGGGTGTGCACAGCTGGGTACAGCGTGACCGTGCCCGCAGGTCCCGCGGACTTGATGTCCACCGGTGTCCCGCGATCGTGTCACGGAGCCGCAGAATTGGAAGTTGCCTATGTAAACAAGGCATTTCCCTATTCTGCCTAGTGACATGTCAGGAATCTACTGCTCCCTGTCATCGAGAGGAGTGATCACTGTCATATTAGTGGTAGCCCATCCCCTTCAAAGTTAGAATCACTCCCTAGGACACACTTAACCCCTTGATCGCCCCCTAGTGTTTAACCCCTTCCCTCCCAGTGTCATTTACATAGTAATCAATGCATTTTTATAGCACTGATCGCTGTATAAATGACGATGGTCCCAAAATAGTGTCAAAAGTGTCCGATGTGTCTGCCCATAATGTCGCAGTCACGATATAAATCACAGATCGCCGCCATTACCATAACGAATATTCATAACATTTTTTTGAACCATAGTCTATTAAAATATTACACTTTGTGCCATAATAAGAGTTTAATGGCTATAAATAGGTTTGATCCTCATTGGAGAGGCAGCCATATCAGGAGAGAGATCTCAAAGATGGAGACTTGGTGGATTTTTTGTT
The DNA here is from genome assembly GCA_028564925.1 of Lithobates sylvaticus. NCBI lineage: Eukaryota > Metazoa > Chordata > Amphibia > Anura > Ranidae > Lithobates > Lithobates sylvaticus. The sequence continues at coordinate 92,729,922 of CM053026.1, forward strand.
TAAAATCTTTTAGACCATTTGGCTTAAATATAGAATGGGATGTTAATGCGTTTATCAACAATAGCTGAATCCCTAGATTAACCTTCCTCCTTTTCTATATATTTTTAGCAAATTTTTTCATGTTGTTCTTATGTATTTGTATTTTTTTTTATTACCTGTTTCCAACCACTAGATGGCAGCATTGCTTCTATTCCACAGTGGATCTTTGATTAAGCCGTTTGTGGAATTTTATAAAAAAAATTTCTTTCTATGTTTACATTTTCTATTTTTTGGTGGTTTTGATTACTTCCATTGTTTATATTTATCATCTCTGTTTCCAAATTGGCCATGTTCTTTCTCCTTATCCTCTCTTAGAAAACAGATTGATATATTGTATAATGTTCCTTGTCTGGTCTCCCTAAACATGTCCGTTGTGGGTGTGTCTAGTCATGTATGTCTTAGCTGTGGTGTAAACATTCGGTTATGATGTGGTTCTGCTTCCGGCGGATGAAAGAGAGGCTTATGCCTCGTACACACGATCGGACTTTGTCCGCCGGACCCAGTCTGGCGGACAAACCGCCGGACTTTCCGAGCGTGTGACTTGCTTACACACGCCCGGACTTCTCCGGCGGACAATTCCGCGGGAAAAAGTCTGTGGGATTTTTGAAAATGAACGGACTTGCCCACACAGGGAGCAGTCTGTTCATTCAGAACGTAACTGCAGGTAGACGGGGCTAGCGAAGGCAGTGAATTCCGCCGCACTAGCCCCGTCACCTGGTATGGATTTAAAGGGAATCCCCATGCCGAAAAAACGGCATGGGGGTCCCCCCCAAATCCATCTCAGACCCTTATCCGAGCACGCAGCCCGGCCGGCCAGGAAAGGGGTGGGGACGAGCGAGCGCCCCCCCTCCTGAGCCGCACCAGGCCGCATGCCCTCAACATGGGGGGTGCCATGGGGAAAGGGGGGCCGTGCGCCCCCCCCACCCCAAAGCACCTTGTCCCCATGTTGATGAGGACAAGGGCCTCTTCCTGACAACCCTGGCCGTTGGTTGTCGGGGTCTGCGGGCGGGGGGCTTATCGGAATCCGGGAGCCCCCTTTAATAAGGGGGCCCCCAGATCCCGGCCCCCCCACCCTATGTGAATGAGTATGGGGTACGATGTACCCCTACCCATTCACCTAAGGTGTAAAGTGTAAATAAAAAAAAAACACACAATTTTTTCAAAATATTTTATTGCACTGCTTCGGGGGTCTTCTTCCGTCTTGGGGGGGTCTTCTCGCCGGACTCCTCCGCTATTTTACCTAGCTCTTTTACCGAGAGAAGAAGAAGAAGAAGAAGAAGAAGAAGGCGGCGGCGCAGAAATCGACGACAGCGGCAAGAACAGAAGAGACCCCGGAAGACCCCCGAAGGCGGACCGAGACCCCCAGACGATGGCGGCGACGACGAAGAAGGTAGCTGGGCTCCTCTGCTTGGTAAAAGAGCTAGGTAAAATAGCGGAGGAGTCCGGCGAGAAGACCCCTCAAGACGGAAGAAGACCCCCGGAGCAGTGCAATAAGATATTTTGAAAAAATTGTGTGTTTTTTTTATTTACACTTTACACCTTAGGTGAATGGGTAGGGGTACATCGTACCCCATACTCATTCACATAGGGTGGGGGGCCGGGATCTGGGGGCCCCCTTATTAAAGGGGGCTCCCGGATTCCGATAAGCCCCCCGCCCGCAGACCCCGACAACCAACGGCCAGGGTTGTCGGGAAGAGGCCCTTGTCCTCATCAACATGGGGACAAGGTGCTTTGGGGTGGGCGCCCCCGTGCGGCCCCCCTTTCCCCAGGGCACCCCCCATGTTGAGGGCACGTGGCCTGGTATGGCTCAGGAGGGGGGGGGGGGGCGCTCGCTTGTCCCCACCCCTTTCCTGGCCGCCCGGGCTGCGTGCTCGGATAAGGGTCTGAGATGGATTTGGGGGGGACCCCCACGCCGATTTTTCGGCGTGGGGATTCCCTTTAAATCCATGCTAGGTGACGGGGCTAGCGCGGCGGCATTCACTGCCTTCGCTAGCTCCATCTACCTGAAGTCACGTGCTAAATGAATGGACTTTCCGATGATCGGCAAGTCCATTCATTTCCAAAAGTCCGGCGGACTAGCATACTAACGGCGTTTTAAAACAAAACTTAAAACCTAGTCCGCCGGACTTTTGGCGCCAAAAAGTCTGCCGGCGCCCACACACAGGGGAAAGTCCGCTAGTGTGTACGCCGCATTAGAGCGCAGGGAGAACTATAAAAGCACATATACCGCGCTGTCTATTGAACAAAATAGCAGCCAGCACAGCAGTGAATCAATTGTAAAATGTAAAAAAGTTGGAAAAGTGCAGCGCTAACAAACAATTTTAGAACTGAACTAAAATCAATATAGTGAAAGTACTTATGACATCAACTGAATATACAAAAATACAAGAAAGTGTCTATAGGTGAAACTTGGGGACCAAGAAAAGTCCTTGAAAGTGAAAAAAAAAAAAAATAATTATGGTCCAATAGGATTAGTGATAGTCAATTGGATTATAAATGTGCATCAAAAAATAATGATGTAAATTGATAGGAGATCCACCACCAGAAGCACCAATCGCTTACCAGAGCGATCGAACTTATTTAGGGCTCTTTCACACGGGGCGGATCAGTGCAGATCCGCCCCGTGGATAGCCGCTTGCTCAGTGGGGATCGCCGGAGCGATCTCCGCTGAGCAGAAGATGACAGGTCCGTCTCTGCACTCCGTGCAGGGACGGACCTGTCAGAGCACCGCTCTCCCCTATGGGGGATCGGGTGACGACGGACCGGAGAGTCCGTCGTCACCCGATCCGCTCTGCAGACGGATGAAAAAATAGGGTTTTCCTCCGTCTGCAGAAACGGAGCAGAGCACGGACGAGAGCGGGTGTCAGCTGATGCTCATCCGCTGACACCCGCTATCCCATAGGGATACCTGTATGTCCGTTTTTCATCCGAAAACGGAAGGATGAAAAACGGACATACGGTCCGTCCGTGTGAAAGAGCCCATAGGTGTACACCTAATGAGTCACTCAAGCTTTGTGAAGTACCTGGGATGATTCAGGCTCACTGTATGGACACAACCTCCAGAGGGATGTTTGGGACGGTGGATGTCAGAAAATTAGATAAGAACGGGTCATCTGCCCACCCATAAAGATAAACAAAAGAGAAGAAGCAGGGCACATAGCGTAATTCCGTAAGGAATAAATGGATATTTAAATGTGTAAACAAGAGAAATACACTCACATTTCCATTGTATAAAAAGCGCTTATAAGAGGACAGTAACAGTGGAATCAGCATAGTATTCCAACGCGTTTCGCCTCATAAGGCATCATCTGGGTGGAGTGCAGGGGCAAGGGGCTTTTCTATCTCACCTTCCCTCCTATATAAAGAGGATATGATGAGCTCTGACCATGCCCCTGATGATGTTCTTATTGGATGAAACACAGCGTAGGGTGGAGCTCTGACGTCACGACGCTGTAACGTGCAGACCGCGGCTATCTTTGTGATTTGAAAAAATTGATATCCATGACAGATTGTAGCTTCTGACATGCCTGCTTTTATCTAACAAAATGTGAGTACCCTGGCTGTTTTTTATTAAATAAATTCACCCTGGTTTTAAATACTACACCATGAGGAGTTGCCTTTTTGGTAAGAGGCCTGGTGTGTTGATGTTCAGTGGAGGATAATTTCATGCTCACCTTATTGTGTCTCTGTCTACAACGTGGGTGGTTCCAGCTGTTTCCCTTAACAAGGACTCTGTTTTAACGCTTACTTTATAATTTGGGAGATCACTCCCATACTTAAAAAGCCCTCCCTGGACCCCACCAACCTGAATAACTTGAGGCCCATCTCATTGCTCCCATTCTCCTCTAAACTTCTAGAGCGCTTAGTCTACAACCGTCTTAGCTCCTACCTCAGTGAAAAGAACCTTCTTGACCCCTCACAGTCTGGCTTTCGCTCTTAGCACTCCACGGAAACTGCCTTACTAAAACTCACTAACGATTTACTAACTGCCAAAACCAACAGCCAGTACTCCATACTCCTACTACTTGACCTCTCTGCAGCCTTTGATACTGTTGACCACCCGCTCCTTCTCAATAAACTACATTCCCTTGGCCTCCAAGATTCTGCTCTATCCTGGTTCTCTGCCTATCTATCAAAGCGCTCCTTCAGTGTTACCTACAACTCTGTCTCCTCCTCTCCATTGCCCTTTTCTGTGGGGGTCCCCCAAGGCTCTGTTCTTGGACCCCTTCTCTTCTCTATCTACACCTCCTCCCTTGGTCACTTGATAACCACCCACGGCTTCCAATACCACTTATACACTGATGACACCCAAATCTATCTGTCTACTCCTCACCTTACTCCTTCAGTCTCCTCTCGCATTACTAACTTACTAACTGACATCTCAGCATGGATGTCGCAGCACTTCATTAAATAAAATCTCTCTAAAACTGAGCTATTAATATTCCCCCCCCCCCCCGCCCGTGCCCCCCTCCATGACTTTTCCATCAAAATCAACAATGCAACCATCAGTCCCTCCCCTCACGCCAGGGTACTCTGTATAATCCTAGACTCGGACTTGTCATTTCAGCCTCAAGTCCAATCATTGTCATCCCTCCGTAACATCTCGAAAATTTGCCCCCTTTTTGACAAATGAAACCACCAAGCTCCTCATTCACTCTCTTGTTATCTCTCGCCTTGACTATTGCAACTCCCTTCTCATTGGCCTGCCTCTCCATAGGCTATTCCATCTTCAGTCTATTATGAATGCTGCTGCCAGACTTCCACCTTACCAACCGTTCAGTGTCTGCCAACCCTCTCCTCCAATCCCTACACTGGCTCCCGATCACCCAGCAAATTAAATTCAAAATACTAACCACAGCTTACAAAGCCATCCACAACTCTGCCCCAAGCTACATCACCAATCTTGTCTCCAAACATATCCCAAACCGTCCTCTCCGCTCTTCTCAAGACCTCCTACTGTCAAGCTCTCTCGTTTCCTCCTCCCATGCTCGTCTCCAGGATTTCTCCAGAGCCTCTCCCATCCTCTGGAACTCGCTACCTCAACCTGTCCGGCTATCCCCTACTCTAGCTACCTTCAGGCAATCCCTGAAAACTCATCTCTTCAGGGAAGCCTATAACGTCTCCAACTAATCTTTTACCACTTCCATCAGCTCATTCCCCACAGTTACAACCTTTTGTACCACCTCCCCTACCCTATTAGATTGTAAGCTCTTCTGAGCAGGGCCCTCTTAATTCTCTTGTATTTTATTGTATTATAACTGTATTGTCTCCCTTTTATATTGTAAAGCGCTGCGTAAACTGTTGGCGCTATATAAATCCTGTAATAATAATAATAATAATTTTATGTTTTTAGCGCTGCATACATTCACCCTTTATGCTTTTTATTGTTACCATACAATTTATACCACCTTATTTAATGTTAGCGCAGTGATTAATCTTGAATGTATTATCAATCAACTGTGTTTACTCTTTTTAAATCATTATGGCAACAGAAACTACCCAAATGACCCTGATCTAAAGTTTACATATCCTGGTGATTTTGGTCTGATATTAAAGGGAACCATCCTCACCCGTGATCTGTTTACTTCTAATTAGTGTGTGTGTGTGTATAAAAGGTCAATGAGTTTCTGGACTCCTGACAGACCCTTGCATCTTTCATCCAGTGCTGCACTGACGTTTCTGGATTCTGAGTCATGGGGAAAGCGAAAGAATTATCAAAGGATCTGCGGGAAAAGGTAGTTGAACTGTATAAAACCAGAATAAAGTCATTACTACGCAAATGCCACAAAGTATCCCAATTACAATACACCAACTAGCACAGAGACAAGCCTCAAACCTTCTGGCACAAAGTCATTTTGTAGTGATGAAACCAAAATTGAGCATATAAGAGGTTCACAAAATCCTTAGGCCTCATGCACACTGGACGTTAAAATATTGTTATAAAAACGCCAGTAGCTTTGCAGTGAGTTTTTTTCAACTTTTTTCTGCTTTTTTCAATGTTTTTGCAATAGCGTTTTTTCACACTTATTAGCGCTTTTTCGCGCTTATTAGCGTTTTTTGCATTTTTTCCACATTAGCGTTTTTTTGTGGAAGAAATTATTATTATTTTTTTCAATAGAGCAACAACTTTAAAAAACGCTGGCGAGTGACTTTTTTGAGCATTTATAGACATTTAACAGCGTTTATCAGCGTTAGAGCCCTTTTACAAAACTGCGTTTGCCCAAAAATGCTGATAACAGCCTATGTGTGCATGGACTCATAGGATAACATGATGGAGAGTTTAATGACTGTAGAAAAAAACGTCTACTGCCAAAAACAGCTGCTGTAAAAATGTCCAAAAACGTCCAGTGTGCCTGAGGCCTTAAAGGTTTACATACATACAGTGGTGTGAAAAAGTGTTTGCCCCCTTCCTCATTTCCTGTTTCTTTGCGATAACGTGCAATGAGGCTTTTACAGCGTTACATTAGAGGGTTTTCGAGCATGAACGGCCTTTTTAAGGTCATACCACAACATCTCAATAGGATTCAGGTCAGGACTTTGGCTAGGCCACTCCAAAGTCTTCATTTTGTTTTTCTTCAGCCATTCGTGGTGGACTTGCTGGTGTGTTTAGGATCATTGTCCTGCTGCAGAACCCAAGTTCGTTTCAGCTTGAGAACACGAACAGATGGTCGGACATTCTCCTTCAGGATCTCTTGGTAGACAGCAGAATTCATAGTTCCTTTTATCACGGCAAGTCTTCCAGGTCCTGAAGCAGCAAAACAGCCCCAGACCATCACACTACCACCACCATATTTTACTGTTGGTATAATGTTCTTTTTCTGAAATGCAGTGTTCCTTCTACGCCAGATATACTTGGACACACACCTTCCAAAGAGTTCCACTTTTGTCTCATCGGTCCACAGAATGTTGTCCCAAAAGTCTTGGGGATCATCAAGATGTGTTGTTGAGACGAGCTTTGATGTTCTTTTTGCTCAGCAGTGGTTTTCTCCTTGGAACTGCCATGCAGGCCATTTTTGCACTCACTTTTTCACACAGGGCTGTGTTTTTTTTTTTCGGCCGGCCACTCCTGGGAAGGTACCACTGTTCCATGTCTTCGCCATTTGTGGATAATGGCTCTCACTGTGGTTCGCTGGATTCCCAGCTTTGGAAATGGCTTTATAACCCTTTCCAGACTGATAGATCTCAATTACTTTCTTTCTCAATTGTTCCTAATTTCTTTGGGTCTCGGCATGATGTGTAGCTTTTTAGCAACAAAATGTCCAAAAATGTAATGTATATTTCAGCTTACCAGTCCTTAGATGTGGTGGTTGCATTTGTTTTCTTTGTTTTTTTCTATCTTCTTTTGCTTTATTTTTACCTGGCAATCCTGCAACTATTACATTTCCTGGGTGGCTATTCTCCACTGTATCTATTGCTGTCACCCCAGGCTGTTCACCTGATATAAACTACAAACCTATCCATATCTCTTCATCTCCAGTACATGGGGAGCAGGCTAATTGGTGGTTTGCAAAAGATAGCTAGGAAGGAAGATATTTTTTGGTGCAGCTCATAGGAAATGACAAGGGCACTGCATTTCTGGCCAAATCAACAGGCATTTTCTATATTTGCTGAAAGTTTTCTTTGCTTGAAAAAAAAAAAAAAATACTAATGCAGCCACCACATTGAGGGCCTGTAAGCTGCAGTATATCACATTTTTGTTCTTGGGTTTAGTTATCCTTAAGAAGGAAGTAAAACACAGGAGTTAAGCCAAATTTACCTAAAAGCATGCAGTATTCCATCTATACAAGCCATTAAATTTGTAATTAAACTAATATTCCATACATTGTACTGGTCCCTGTTAGAGGTAAGGTAAATGAAAACTTACCTAAACAGGTCTGTAGAAAAGCTGCAATCAGAAGTATGCTAAGGACAGTTCTCATGATGGATTTCTTCTGCAGCAAATGTTTTTTTCCTCTTCTGCCCTTGTGAAATAAAAGAAAGATAATGTATGAAACCCAAAAAATGGGCTTTTGACATGTAAAGGCATATATACATGTTATCATCTATATCACTTCCCTTTTCAGTTTCCGTTTTAATCAGAATGCAGTTCACACATTCATAGAGGTGTTTGAGATATACTATAGATAGATATGGCATACATACTGTGATAATGTGGGGTTCCGCATTACCAGCCAGCCAACTTTTGTGAAAACAAACTATCTTTTATTGTTCGAAACAGCCAAACAAAAAAAGCTTTCCTTCAGCATAGCAAACACAAACAGTCCATAACAGTCCATGCATGCTTTGGGGGTCCAGTAAAAGGGTCACAGGAGCCCGAGGAGCATTTCAGTAGACAGAGAGTCCACAGCCTTCTCACAACTGTGTACTGTTCCACTCATCACCTCACAGACACCTGCTGAGAGCTTCCTGACTTTTTCAGCTCTATCTTGCATGTGGGTTAACCAAAGTACCTGTAATCAGGGCTGGAGGTTCTTTCCCACCAAAAATCTCTCAGTGCCTCCAAATTCTGGGTCCTATACCAGAAATTAACACTGTAATTCAGTTCTACCAGGAACTCCTCACCATCCATGGGTGGGAATGCTTGAGTACTCCTTCTGTCTTTGTCATCCCCCTGAATGGACCACAACCCAAATAATTGGGACCCATCCCTGGTGTCCTGAATAATACATACAGTATAATACTGTGCTACAGGAGCCTGTATGAAAGATAAAAACACAAGCGCACTAATATACTGCAGGTCAAACAGAACCACTTGAACAAATCTTCAGCAAAATTTAAAAAACGCACATGTAGAAAGGGACAAAATACTTATAGCACACCCTAAGGCCTGATTCACACCTATGCATTTTTTGTGCTTTTTGCATATTTGCACTAAGAACGTGTTCCATAGGAAATCATGTTACCTGCAGAGCCATGAGACAACCCAGACTCAGGGCAAGACTCAGGGAAAGACTCCTGAGACTGTATGTATTCATCTTGCCTGTCAGGAATATCTGAAAGAGTCCTCTTGGTTGATGTCTTTTCATAATGTGTGCACTATTATTGGTGGAATATTGTCCCTACAGCTAAAGCTGGCCATAGACATTTCAAATGTTGGCCAGTTCAGCTGGAACCGGCTAAGATTCAAACCATGTAAAGGCAGGCTGATTGTACTCAAGCTGATCAATCGATCAGTTGATCAACTTGGGTACAACCAGCCTGTCGGATATTTTTTGCGATTACTTCCAGTGGCTATAGTTGCTAGCAATAATTTCTGTCCTAAGATACCCCCCCCATTCTTTTTTTTTTTGTGGGGGATCTCCTCGGACAGATTCTAGGCCTCAGAGTTAGCGTTGTATTCACACTCAGAAAGCCACTATTTTACTTTTTGCTATTTACACAGTTAATTGTAATTAATTTGTACATATGATCCTTACTCTCTCTTTCTTCCTTAGCAATATGTCTTTGCTCCCTTCTTTTTTCTTGTCCCTCCTCGGGGTACCTATAAATTTACAATCTATGAATACAATATACTACAATATCCTCCTTATGGTCTCTAGATGGCCCCCTAAATGTCCTTACGTTAAACGTACGAAGTCTAAATAACCCGCAAAAGTGAACTAAAGTTTTTCGTCCTTGGCTTCTTCAAAAGCACACATAGTATGTGCAGCGCCGACACTTTTTTTTTTTAAAGTGTGCGCTATCTTGTAAATCTAGTTTTTCCCAAAACTGTAATGGAGATTTGGGGTTAATTATTGTAGGTTTTTACTTTGGCATCAGTTTGGCTGGGCTATACTAGAGTTCTGCCTGGTCATAGGTGAGGTGAGCACCTGTGACAGGCTGAGAACGCAGTCTGGTTGGACGCATTAGGTACCAATCTTTTCCCCAAAGCCAATCAGTGGGCACGTCTGGCCCCGCTGTGTATTCCGGTAAGGGGTACTTAATGAATGAATGAATGAATGAATGATTTGTATAGCGCTGCAAATGCAAACTGAATTGCCTCACTTAAGGTGCTGAAGGCACGTGATCGGGGTCGGTTGTTGGTCCTGGTTCCGGTCCGGACCAGCCCCGTGAGGGGTCTCGGTCCAGGAGTATCTGCTAACCCCGTAAGCCTGGTCATCCTGACCAGTCCCAGAGGCCCTCAAGGTCTGGGGGGGATCCATCCGTTTCCGAGCCTCGGAACTGGCTAGTTCGAGGTGCAGTAACTGAAGGAGGATTCTGAAGTGTCCCGGTGTCCTCTCAGGATTGGAGAGGCACAGCAACTCGACAAGCGACCAGGGGAGGACTCTTCGGAGGAGGGCCATGAAGCTGGCTGCTCAGTAAGAGCCTGGGAGCTGAGATGTATGGACACTAGTTGAATCCGCATTTCCTATGGTATCGCTGCAACGGCTGAAAGATACAGGTACCATAGGAAAAGTTCCTAACCCATCCTTCGGTTACAACCTAGTCTGTGGCAGAGATTTTTACATGTTCATCTGAAGTTTCACATCCTAGTCTGTGGCAGAGACTTTTGCTAATTCCGAATCACTTGTTGGCTGCTAGATCTACAAAACAAGGGTTTATCCAACAGTGAAGTGTCCAATTGGGAGTGGCTACTCCCTGGGCTATCTAGAGAGACATTTATTTGGATGTCAGCAGTTCTACAGTGCCTGAGCTTTATCACCCATACCCTCTATTCCCAACTGAGAGACTGTGTTATGTTTTCAACGTTTTTTTGCAAATAGAAATCCTCAAAAGAACTTTGAGTGTCAGTCTCAGCAATTACTGGGTACTAACCCTGGGAACCCCTAGACATGAACGACGAGCTACAAGGAGGAGGTAATCGGTAAGCCCAGAAAATACTTGGCCGCCCTGCACAGGGGTTAGGCTGTTACATATGCCTCCAAGAAACTCATTTTACATACTTATCAACATCTAAATATTTTGTCTCAGTTTATCCCCACATTATCACAGCCTCTGCTAAATCTAAATAACGAGGAGTGCTAATAGCATTTCATTGATCTACACCCTTTTCTCTTCTGATAGAGATCAAAGATCCAGAAGGTCGCTATCGTATACTTACGGGACATCTATGTGATTTTCCAATCACAGTGGTATCCTACTATGCTCCTAACAGAAATTCATCCTCATTCCTCTCCCACTTATTTCAGGTAATAGATACACATAAAATGGGCACACTTTTAATCTGTGGAGACTCAAATCAAGTTCTATATCCTTTTTTAGATAACACCCCAACCCCTACCGCATCCAATCCTCAATCTCGAAAGTTTCAAAGACTTCTTCAGCAACATGCGTTACTAGATTCCTGGCGTGAAATTAACCCTACGAAACGCCAATATACATTCTATTCCTATTCCTCATGAAACGTTTTCATGTATAGATCACATACTGATCTCAATAAGCATGTCCCCGGAACTGCTTACTTCATCAGTTATCCCTTTTACATGGACTGATCACTGTGCTATTCTAACTTTTACCTCTTCAATACCTAAAACACAAGATTCCTTGTGGTATATTAATGATTCAATCCTATCCCACCCATCGCACTCCTCTGATCTAGAAATAGCCATAAAATACTATCTAGCTCACAATAAGACTCCTGATATATCTCCAGTAACATTATGGGAAGCACATAAACTGGTTCTCCATGGGGTCTGTTTATGCCAGCCATCATTTTTTAAAATAAGAAAACGACAAATGCAGCAAAAATTTGAAATGGAATTTAATACTTGCCATGCAAATTTTCAATCTAATCCTACCACTATAACTAAAAAACAGCTTGATAAGGCATGTCTAAATCTCAACCTTTTTTTATCAGAATCTGCTGACAAATCCTTGCGTAAAACTAAACATAAATTCTATCGCAATGCAAATAAACCTGGTACTCCTCTTGCCCGAGCACTTAAAAAATGTAATCGCCCTTCTAAACCGATTCGACTAAAATTACCCCATGATACATACACTAGTAACCCAGTAAAGATCCTTCATACCTTTCACAAACATCTCACTTCCCTATATAAAAAATAAGGATCTTTTGATCAAACCTCTGCAGAATCATTTTTCTCACAAATGAAACTCCCGACTATTCCCTTAACACAACATGATAGCCTTGAAAGCCCCATTATATCTACAGAAGTTGAATTAGCAATTAAATCTCTTAAACCTAATAAACGTCCAGGTCCTGATGGCTTCTCAGCCCTCTATTATAAGAAACTTACTCATATCCTTGCTTCAATGTAAACAGATGCTTTTAATTCACTTCTCAATAATCAATCCTTTCGCTCTGAGACATTAACAGCTATAATTATAATGATTCCCAAACCTCAGTCAGATGAAACATCTTGTGCTAATTACAGGCCTATATCTTTACTTAATCTCGACATAAAGGTACTAGCGAAAGTTCTAGCGACCCGCTTAAATAATATCATAGGCTCTTTAATAAACAAATCTCAAAGGCTTTATTCCATTACGCCAAGCTACAGATAACATACGCAGGACTAATCTATTGATTAAAGCAGCCAAAACATGACGAATACCCATGTGTCTTCTATCTCATGGTCATACCTAGATTTTTCCCCTACAACAATGGGGATTTGGTCCTCATTTTCTTAAATGGGATTCGTCATTATATAAAAACCCCAAAGCCTATATTAAATATGCAGGATATATAAATCAAACATGTTTGACATCTGTAGAGGAACATGTCAGGGCTGTCCACTTTCCCCACTTTTATTTGCCCTACTTATCGAGCCTCTTGCCCAAGGAATCCATACCGACCCCTCTATCAAAGGTCTAGATTTAACTGGTCACAAGCACAAACTATGCCTGTTTGCTGACGATATCTTAATTTTCATGTCATTCCCCCCATAGCTCTGCTCCTAACCTTATAAACAAACTCGATCAATTCGCCCAGATTTCTGGTCTAACTATTAGCTCAAAAATCTACTGCCTTAAATATTTCCATACCTTCTCATATCTTACAACAAGCACAAACATCCCTCCCTTTCTCCTGGTCCACCTCGTGCCTCCCTTATTTAGGACCTACTCTCACGCCAATCTCTCAGACCTTTTCATAGTTAATTTTCCCTCCAATACTGCAACAAATCTCCAATATCTTTAAAACAATGGTCTTCCTTATCAATATCATGGATTGGTAAAATTAATTTAATAAAGATGACTATATTACCTAAAATCTTATATCTTTTTCAAGTCTTACCGATCCCTGTCCCAGCATATTTTCTTAGGATACTACAATGTAAAGGGGTTTAAAAAGGAGCTGCGCTAAAAGAATGAAATAACACCAAAGGTGTGGTGTGTACAGTGCACTGTACCAAATGAATGTGCATAAACAGTGAAAATTGCCTGTATGGCTAGTACGTGTCTCATAAATGTATATACAAAGCAATGTTAATATACCGTGTAAGAGTGAGACAATAAACGCCCGGCTGAGCAAACAGCCCTTTGTTCAAATTTCAGTGAAACTCAAATATGGTGACACGTGAAATGTGTTGAAGGTTCCTTAAAAGTATAAACGTGAATCTAATACTTATACAGACATCTCTATAAGTGTGTTTTATAGGTAACCCCTGTGTTGGCAAGGGGTACAACAAACAGACACCAGACTGAGTCTCTGTCTAGACACCAGAAATCTGGTGTAAACTAATGAAATCACACTATAGAAATGAGCAATGACTGTGCAAAAAATTATATACACTAATAAACACCCGACAGAGCATCTAGTGTCACACTTGTATCTCGGTGTGTGTGTATTAACCCCTGTATAGGATGAAACAACTCAACAGTGGAATATAGAGTGAACGAAAACTGTGTTGTTATATATATATATAATCAGTGAACCCCTGTAGGGAAAAAAATAAAAAATGCGAACAGTAGACACACACCAGGGCATCCAGCGTTACACCAGTGACATGATGTATGAATAATCCTCGGAATGTACCGTAGATTGAAACAATCCGAATAAGTAGTTGTAATATAGCTATTTCTCTATAAGGCTGATAACAATTATATATATAAGCACCCTGCTATACTAGGCATCCAGCTAAGCAAAAATGCAGATTAGTTAAACTGGTCATCCATAATAAAAATTACAAATAATAAAGTGCTCAATATATCAAAAAAGTCCCATATTGCTGCAATCAGAAAATGACAGTCTCTGTAAAAACTCCTGATAGATTCGTGTAAAAGTGACTTGTATGACACCACAGAAATTGTGTAGAGACCTCCACCATAAGGCACACTTGTCTTCTTACCAGAACTGAATGGTCCCTTTTTAGGGGGACCGTTCGCACAGGTGGCTCTCAACCCTAGCTAGGGGTAGACTGTAGGAAACACCCGAAATCCTAAAGACCTGGATAGCTCCTATACGTAAACTTCCAACCAAGGATCCTCCAAATACCTCCGCTCAGGGCCAGTCGCAGTTAATAAATGCGTATTGGTACATGTGGTGACTTTTCTGGGTTTTGCCTGGCTCTGAGTGACCATGAACAGAAGACGTACTCCGAGCTCTTCTCCTTATGCCAAGTGGAGGGCTCTCCCCGGCTGGCAGCGGGCAGCACTAAAGTGGGCGAGCTGTTCAGAGCGTCGCAGCTACCTGCAGAAAAGGTAAATGTAAAGCATTTGCTTTCGTTTGGGGCTCTTTAAAACCTCGTTTACCCAAACATACCTTTTACCTTCCCAAACTTAAAGGTGGACTAGGGTTTCCTAATTTCACTGCATATTACCATGCAGCTCAAATAGCACATATACCTAAATACCACGCAACACATGAAACTCCGCTTTGGGTAGCACTAGAATCGATAGATTGCGACCCTTTTTTAAATAACAAACCTAATATGGTCTAACTCCTCCGACCGTAAAAGTATCAAAAATGTTATAACTAAACATACAGTGGCTATCTGGGATAAAGTTAAAATAGTTCATGGACTACAATCACCTCTATTATCGTTTATTAGAAATCCACTTTTCTACCACGTATGTTTATTTCCTAAATCTTTTAAAGAATGGACCTCCTCTAATCTAACCCAAATTTGTTAGTTATCATCACCTACCTCATTTAAAACTTTTCCTGAATTATGTGAAAGACACAAACTCCCTCATCAGAACTTTTTCCGTATCTACAGATTAAAAAAAAAAAAAAATTTGCCCTACGTACAAGGGAAAGCAATCAAGATAAACTTACGAGTTTTGAAAGAATATGCAAATGTGATCCTCATTCAAGGGGTCTTATAACATTAATCCACAACCATCTTATTACTTTACCTAATATTGAATCACCATCATATGTAGCAAAATGGGAGAGGGACCTTGGATTTCAGCTGGAAGCAACTGGATGAGATAAAATATGGGCCACAACTAAATCTTCTTCACAGAATATTACTGCCTTAGAGACAAACTATAAGGTACTATTCTATTCTATTCTTTTCTCCATTTTGTCTTTGTGGCAAACTAGGATCACATATTCACATATGGTGTGACTGCCAGTTGCAAAAAACTTTTGGAATGATGTTTTTCTTATGATCTCAACAGTTTTTAAGATCTCTATGAAACCCGATCCTGAATTAGTAGGAGGAGCCTGGCCTTTAAAAGGTATGCCCCTGGTCCTCCCTTCTGTCGGCATTTCTTCTCGTGTGAGGTGCATTTTCTTCGTGTTAAGGGCAGTCATCAGAGGCTGGGGTGTGGATTAGGCTTTCCCGTTTTGTTTTGATGCTCGTTCGTGTAATTTGCGGCGCGACCGCTGACATTTCCGGTTTCATCGAGGGGACGTGCAGCTGCTGAAGGGTTTCCTCTTCTCCCTGTTTCAAGTGCAGGCTCAGTTCTCATTTGTGCGTGACCTTTAGGACCCAGGGGGTTCATATTTTTCTCTCGGTTTTTCAGGTTATTACAGGTAGGTATGTTATTAATCACAAACTTGCTTTTTTGTTCACAATCATGGGTAGGCTAAGATTTCTCTCGTCAGGTATCATGGCGTGACACCATCGCTAGCTTACCTGTCACGTTTCATGGGTTACAGTGGGGGTGATCGGTTTTAATTGTCTCATGCAATGACAGGGCTTCTCACCCATCACTCGCACATCATTTGTTTCAAGTTTTAATTTCTCTCAGGTCTTTATCTTTATCAGGACTGGGGACCACCCTTTGTGCTTTCTATCAGCCAGCACGCTTTTCACTGCATCACTAGTGGGGGTGGGGGGGTGTCAGGGGTACATACCAGGTTGCACCTAGGCACCCCATGGTCAGCTGGGTAAGGGTCACACAGTACATACTGTTTGAACCGCCTCCACCGGGAGATCCCTCACGGTGTCCATTACTACACAAGTCTGTTTTGTCTTAGTCATGTTGCGGTTTTCTTAAAACCTGTGTTGTTCATATTCTAGCATTTATTCTGAAGGATAGCTTTGGTATGTTCATGTTCCTTTTGTACTGATGTACCTATCACGTTTATAGGTTCACTCATCCGTTTCATATACATCATACGTTTGACATTTCACTACTCTGATATCTTACCTGACAATTTTTTTTTGTTTTTTGGGGCCTGAGTTTACGTTTATAAATTACCTGCTACGTCTCTGGTGACTCAGCTTTTTTCCATTTCACTTACTGACACATTTTCAGCCCGTGTTTTACACGAATGTCATTGGTTAACCAACTTGCACCATATGGTAGACATGTGCATTCGTTTTAACCAAATGCATTTTCGTCCGAATTTCGGGTATTTTCGTTAACAAACGATAACAAACGTGCAGAATCCAAAAACGGAAAGATCCGACATGAACAAATGCTTATTTTCGTTTTCATTGCAACAGTTTGATATAGATAGGAAATGCGACATGACGCTGACAATAGCGATCTGTGTCCATCGAACCTGTGGTCGAATGTGCCTAACCTTAACTCTATTAGTTCAAGATTATTCTACATAGAGAGAGAAAAGATTCGACATAGAGAGAAAAGATTCGACATTATAGAGACAATAACAAAAAAGGTTGAATGTGCCTAACGTAACTCTATTAGTCCAAGATAATTCGACAGAGAGAAAAGATTCGACATGAAGATTCGACAAAGCACGGACATTTATGGTCTATTTCCCTTACCTAGTTATCCACAAGAGTCTCCGAGTACAATTGCACTTATAACATAAAACCAACCACCATTTCTTATATCCAATTCAAACTCCTATTACAAATAACCACAGTCGCAAAACAAACAATTGGCCAAAGCTTGGAATTCCTCATCCTTAATGATTTCTGAAACTAAAAATGGAATAAACCAAGCACTGATTCATTCCAAAATAGAAGCCATATTCCATGATAGAGTATACAACTTTGAAAATATATGGAGTCCTTGGGTGACTCACTTTTTTCCTCCCAATTTTGACACCTCCTTACCAAGACCTTTGTAATTCTACTTCATACCTATTTTATACGTTCATAATATAAGACTACCACCATGTGATACCCCGGGGATCCCCACTATATTTCATCCTTACCCTTTTCTCCCTTTTTCAATTTTCTTTATACACAAAGTTGGTAGCGGATTTCTTATCTCTTTATTTCCTTAAATACTATTAAACAAATGTTATATTGTTCCATAATACAACGCAAACCTATTGATTCTACACAAATTTACGAGAGTTAATGTTCAGGACCTTTTTGTTTTCTCTTAATATTTTATAATGAAAGTATATGGACAATTCTATAGTTTAGCATTTGGCGCCATCTAGCGGCCAAATACAGAAAGTGGACTCGGAGGACTTTTCTTTTTCACAAAGCACTGAACTAATTACAGGAAGTGACTGTTATTTACTTTGGAGAGTTGACCTATTTACCCAGAATGCCAGGTGACCTACCCATGCACACCCTCTTTGGCACTGCATGCTGGGTAAGACATAAAGGGACCCTGAGTGGCCATCTTAAGTTGCTTCGGAATGCATGGCCTGCCTGTGAGGACTGCTGAGGAGGTCTCCGGAGAGCCACTGCGGAACATCTACAGACTTTGCCATCCCTCTGAGTGCAGAAGCAAGACACAGTGACTGGATCAGTTGAGGATCCAGAGACACCTCTTGAAGCATCAGGACCCGGTTCAACTTGCGGAGCGGTGCGATGGAGCCGGCCGGCCAGAAGCAAGACACAGTGCACCGGAGCAAAGCTGTCACACCTTTCGGTATCCAGAGGGTGAGAGGACCATTGCCCATTGTCTATTACGCACTTGTATACACTTAGCCAGTCAACACAGCACTGCTGGGACCTATTGGCCATCTCATTTTTTGGATTACAGATTATTGTAAAGATCAAAGCTAGCAGAAGAAAGAAGATTAAGGACTGTATTCTGCATTATAAGGCCTGGTACTTTGACTAAAGTAGGGGGAGCTCCCTGGTAATATATATACACTGCAATTGTCAATTTTTATATCGCTTGAGCCCTTGGAGTGTGTCTGGAACTGGGAGAGTTGTCCAGAGTCAAGCTTATTTACTCTGGGCACTGGTTCCATTTTAGGACACACCTTCAAGGTATATACAAGTACAAGTTTATGTACACTTATTATTGTGATTAATCACTGCATTGCTGCACTATGTTGGTGAGGCATTGTAGTTTCTGTGATTGTATTACTTCACCTTTATTACAGTGAGGCCCCTTTCACACTGGGGCGGGGAGCCGCGGTGACGGTAAAGCAGCGCTATATTTAGCGCTGCTTTACCGTCGTTTTGAACCGCGGTATTCGGCCGCTCGCGGTGCGGTTTTACCCCCCACGAGCGTCCGAAAAAGGGTTAAACACCCCCGCAGATCGCCGCCGTAGCAGCGATTTGCGGCGGTATTGCCGCGGTTTTACCGCGGTTTCCCATTCAAATCAATGGGAAGGAGTACCATGAACACCTCTCCTATACCGCTCCAAAGATGCTGCTAGCAGGACTTTTTTTGCCATCCTGCTAGCGCACCGCTCCAGTGTGAAAGCCCGCCGGCTTTCACACTGGAGTTAAAGGGGCCGGATTTTTTCAGGCGGTGAACAGGCGCTATTTTTAGCGCTGTATCGCCTGAAAAACGCCCCAGTGTGAAAGGGGCTTAAAAGATACGTTATTTTTGGTTAAGTGAACTGGTGTTGAGTGTTGTTCCTTGTTTTCCACAGCAGGTGGAGACACAGGACATTCAGGTAATAACAAGGTATTTTAATATTGTATTGTGTATTTGGAGGTTGTCTGTGACCCTTGCACCACAGCTGTTTTAAGGGGACTGAGGCTAGTCAGTGGGGGTTCATCAGCAGAGTACAGGCCCAAACAAATTCAGCAGCTCCTTTGGGGGTCAGTGCTACACACCTATGTTGTTAATTATTGAAATTCAATAAAAAAAATTGACAAGAAAAGCGCCATTCTGTGCAGGTGTAATAGGGGCCCATGATGACGCACCCTTAAGCCCCATACACACGCACCGATTATCCGAGGACCAGGTCCGTCGGATCATGTCCGTCGTACTTTGTCCGATGTTGGTTTTGCGTACACACGGTCGGACAAAGTTGATCATTCTGAACGTGGTGACGTTTGTTGCCTACTACGTAGAGGCTAGTAGCCAATAGCTTTGGTCGTAATGTGATCTGAGCATGAGCACTTTGTCCGTCGGAATTCGCTACACACGATCGGATTTGTTGTGATCGGACTTTGTTGTCAAAAAATCTATCCAGCAGGAGATAGGACTTTGTCCGTCAGACAATCCGATGGAAACTGTCCGATGGTGCCTACACACGGTCGGAATTTCCGACAACATTGTCTGATAGGACAGAATCCATCGGAAAATCCGACCGTGTGTATGGGGCTTTAGGCTGGGTTTACATATGTGCGAATTGGATGCGGTTTTCTCTGCATCCAATTCGCATGACAGGTGAGTGTGACCAGCTCTCTATGGAGCCGGTTCACACAGGTCTGGGGTGGCCGCAGTCCGCATACAAAAAGGGTCCTGTGCATCTTTTGGTCTGGTTCAGGTGCAAATTCAGGCAGAAAATTCAGACCTGATTTGATCCTGAACCGGTGAACAGACACGCCTGAACCCCACGAAAAAACATGCGGCTGCACATATGTGAAATGTGAAAATAATTACACCATTGAATGACACCCAGCATCATTCAACCCACTGAGTCTCAGGGGTTGTACATTTGACAGCTTGGGCTCAGTGGGTTGAAGGATGCTGGGTGTCATTCAACAGTGTAATTTTTTTATACAAATAAAGCTCTATTTGTTAAAACCCAAAAACCATTTCAATACTGTACACCATTCACCGGACTCTAATCTAATGGGGTGTCTGTAAGCGGTGGGTGCTGAAATAAGATGACTCTGATATAATGGGGGTCTCTAATGGGGGTTGCTGACTTCTGATCTAATGGTTGGTCAGCAACCATTAAATCGTCAGTCAGCATCCCCCATTAGTTCATCTTATTAGAGTCATCTTATATCAGCACCAGTGGCAACTATAGTGTGAATGAGCCCCCCGTAGTGAGCCACTGATCAGCACTCCTCCTTACAGAGTGACCCCCATTAGATTAGTATCCCTTTATATTAGCAGCATAGATTACCCCTGTCCCTTTATATTAGCAGCATAGATCCCCACCCTCTTGTCCCTTTATATTAGCAGAATAGATCCCCCCTGTCCCTTTATATTAGCAGCATAGACCCCCCCGTCCCTTTATATTAGCAGCATAGACCCCCCCGTTCCTTTATATTAGCACCATAGACCCCCCCTGTCCCTTTATATTAGCAGCATAGACCCCACCCCCCCTTAGAGACCCTGTTAGCTCTGAGTCCCTTAAATACCACAGTGCCTGTGCCGCCCCCCCCATAGAGTCCTCCATTAAAGCAAGACAAAACCCTCTTTCTTTCCAGAAGCCGCTGCAAAGATGTGTGTGAGAACCTGTTAGGGACGGAGTCTGTAATACCATGCTTTCTCCTGCAAAAGCGTCCCTGGTTGCTAGGACACCAGGCCAGTGGCTTCTCGCGGGACTCAGAGAGCCCATTGGGGGGGTTGGGAAGGAACGCATGGTGCTGGTGACGCCGGGGCTGCAGGTACTTCCCACACTGGGACTGGGACTGGTCTGGAGTATGCTGCTGTGTCCGAGTGTCAGGAGGACACAAACCCGGACACAGCTGTCAAAACCCAGACTGTCCGGGTCATTCCCATACAGGTGGCAACCCTAATGTGATCAGCTGTGATTGGACACAGCTGATCATATGGGTAAAGAGCCTCATCATCAGCTCTTTACCGGGAAGTAGTTAAAACATATTGCGTATTACCCCCCCATTACATCCACCTCCTATTTTGGGGAAGTGTAGGGGGGAAGAGGCACTTGTCCCTCAACATTGTAACAAAAGGCACTAAGCAAGGTCCAAGGCTTTTCTAATGCACACCCCCAATGTTGAAAGGCGTGTGGTCTGGTACGGGAAGAGAGGCCCACACAGTCACTGCTCTATTTACCAGCATTGAAGTGAGTATGCATGCTTATTTTCATTTTTTTACATACCTCAAACCTCTTCTTTAAGTTCTGACTAGTTTTTTTTTTTTTTGCCACAAAGCCTTTAGCAGGAACCACAGGTTCCGTTTTATCAGCAGAGCCGTCAGTGTCAAAATATGTTTTCGAAATATTTTATGCCAAATGTGTTTGCAGTGTAATATAGTATTGACCGCTGGTGAAGACTGGTGAAATTCAATTTGAAGCTAGCTAAACATAATAATACATAAATGTACATAAAAACAATAAATCTTCCTGTATATACAATATTTTAAACACATTTTACACTATGGGGGTTATTTACTAAAGGAAAATTTACTTTGCCCTGCAAGTGCACTTGGAAGTAAAGTTGCTGTAGATCCGAGGGGGACATGCAAGGTAAATAAAAAACAGCATTTTAGCTTGCACATGATTGGATGATGAAATCAGCAGAGCTTCCACTCATTTCAGATCTACCCCTTAGATTTAGAGTGACTGCACTTTCAAGTGCACTTGCAGTGCAAAGTGGATTTGCCTTTCGTAAATAACCCCCTATGCCTCTTGTAGAACCATGCCCACGCCCCGTGCATAATTAAAGTTTTCCACCTACAATGACTTGGATGCACATCAAAAATACAAGCGCCTGCGTTTTATTTTCGTTAGTAACTATGCTACTGGCATATGTTTTTACAATTTAGTTGGAAGTAAGGTCCCAGATGAACACAAGTAAAACTATTTTTACTTCATGTATTTTATCAGTAAATGTAGTGTTTATGGTAATTTAAGTCTTCAACTGTGATGTGCTCTGGTCAGGAATTTTGACAGTTCTATTGTAACTTTTATCTACAACACCCCCTGGCTAATTATAGCACTTACCTTCACAGATTAGCAAAAAAGCATGCAGTGGTGAGTGGATAGATGTCCGCAGTCTTTGAGCACCCCCTGTACTATGTCTGCAGTCTCTGATTGTCTACTGTAGTATGTCCGCAGTCTCTGACCACCTCCTGTACCATGCCCAAGAAAGGAATGGTGACCCCTGGAAGTTGCACATCTATGGTGTCCTGCTGCAATGTATGGAGTGGCAACCTCCGCCTGGACTCTGTCCAGGGCACGCTCCAACGCGTTTCACTCCCCCAAGGTTATCCCCATGACTAAGCCCTGGGGGTGGAGTGAAACATGTTGGGGCGTGGCCTGGTCAGAGTGAAAGCCGAGGTTGCCCCTCCATTGATTGCAGCAGGACACCATAGGTGTGTCACTTCCATGGGCAGAAGCCAGGACAGGGCTCCATCCATTGTGAGCACTATAGCAGCAGCACGGATGCACTGTCTACACCCCCCCTCCCTATCGAGCACATACTTTTCTCAAGTCCTGTACCATGTCCGCAGTCTCTGACCACATCCTGTACCATGTCCACCCTCTCTAATCACCTCCTGTACCATGCTTGCAGTCTCTGACCACCTGCTGTACCATGTCTGTAGTCTCTGAGAGAAGACTATATGGTAAAACCAGAGCCGCTAATAGCACTAGCTATATGTTTATAGTTTAAATATTGATATGTGCACTGTTTATCATGGAAAACTGTCATTTTAGGTACTTTTTTTGCAGTGTCAGTAAAAAATGTGGCTCTGTCTGTAAATTGCATGATTTTTGCCAGTAAAAAAATTGGTACAGTTTGTAAATTTTGGCGTCCTGCCTTCCTCTGGATCAACTGTGGGTATAGAATCGGGTATATTGGATTGTATGATATTTTTTATTTTTATTTATTATTTCTTTTTTTTATGGTTGAACTGGATGGACTTGTGTCTTTCTTGTAACTATGTAAAGTTAACTTCAGGGGGTTTTCAACACTGGTTGCAACTACCAGTCTTATGTCAGCAATCTGTCTTTCTGATACACATCTCTCAACAGTAACTCTTTCACAATTTTGAATCATTTATAACTGTACACTGAAAATAATTGATTCAAAAAATGAGGCACAGAATGTCTATTATAGGATTTGGGTTATTGGTATTATCTTTATTTTTATACATTTTCTTTCATGCCACAAAGCATTATAGCATTATACAGTAGGGTTTACAGTGAATATAGTTAGTATCATAAACTGTGTAAAAGGGTATAAAGGACCAACTTGTTACATCTTATTCACATATACATGAATGCACTGCGATAATGTATGCTAAATGTGGTGGTATGCTGCAGTGCCATTCTTTATGAATGGTACCCCAATGTACTTTTGTAACCCATTTTGGATTTGCATAATAAAGCAAAAAGTTATGTCTATAAAAAATACTAAATGTTTATAAGTGCATGCACAATGCATGTAATAACAGGCGTCATAAGGTTGTTGAAAAATCAGACCGTGTGTATGCACCATCGGACAGTGTTCGTCGGTTTGTCCGACGGACAAAGTCTTATCTCCTGCTGGAAAGATTTGCCGTCAACACGGTCCGATCACACCAAATCCGAGCGTGTGTACGCTTGTCCGACGGACAAAGTGCTACGCATGCTCAGAAGAAATTCTGTGACGGAAGCGCTCGGTCAGGTAAAACTACCTTTCCTAATCGACACAGCACATTCGTCACGCTGCAATGTTAAAATGTCTTTAATGCAGCGCATTCTCTTTTTCTTTACAATGCAACAAGAATGACATCTTTTAGCTGCTCCTATTCACCCGCACTTCTCACAAACTTACTTCTTTATTACTTTGCAGCATTTATACACTACATGTTTATTTTTACTCAGATCGTAATACAATCTTTGTTATTTTTTTACCATGATTTTTTTTTTATTTATTTTTTTGGGGAATACATATTTGAAGGAGAATTTTTTTTTTTTTTTTTTTTTTTGGAGGGGGTTTGTATGTCTCAACTTAGCAAAACCACATTATTAACATTTGTATTTCTTGCTTAAATTTACTAGGAGTTTGTTGGTTGTTGGTGCCCCTTGTTAATTCTACTTTAGGATTAGTGAAATGTACCTGCCTACTCAAAGAAAAACTGTCATTGTAGAAAAGTAAAACACAATAGTCAATGATTATTTCAAATCAAAAAAACATTTATTTAGGTCTCAGCAACAAACCAAAGAGGAACGCAGCCATGGTGAAACTTGGGGAATTTGCAAAGCCTTGGACACCCATGGCAACCATCATTTTACAGACTTAAACAATTGGGGGCATGAAGAGTACCTATCTAAATAATAAGGGAGCGCAATCTGGTCCTGAAGTCCAAAACATCCGGAACTGCAGCAGATGCCATCTAGGTCCCCAGGCTCTGGTCCTACGAGAGGCTCCATCTTCTCTCAGACCAGACTGAATCAAGGTCATCACTCACTTGTCTTCCTTGTACGCTTCCTTCCATGCCGTGGTGCTGGTGCTGGTGGGGTGGCAGAAGGAGGAGGAGGAGGCGGAGCAAGGTCACTCTCGCAAACATGTGTGAGGGGAGTCATCTCCCCAGTCATCTCCCCAGCCATCCCCTCATTTAGTATTTTGAGGATGACCTCCTCACACATGCTGCGTTGCCCCGCCTCCATACCCGTAAATTTACTGGTAACCAAGGAGGCAAAGGCCTCCTCGTAGGTGGGTGTGGCATAGAGGGAGGCTGAGGCATCTCTGATCAGCTGGAGCGCTGACTCTCCCACCTCCCCATGTTTTTCGCCCTTCTGTAGGGAAGGCGGAGGGGAGACTTGGGAGACAGTCAGGCTCCTACGCCTACCCCCCTCTTGGCTGCCACTACCCCCTGCCTCCTCCTGACTGCCACCTTCCACAGCCACCTCCTGGCTGAGGTCTTCCTGTGTATGAAAAAGGGACATAGTTTCAGTTATTTGTTCATCAAACACACACAATTCTCATCTAGTGACTGTTGCAAAATGTTTACAAATACAAAACCATACAATTCTCAGCCCTGCAGTTTAGATTCTTCCCAAAAATGTCTCCCACACCACTGTCTGTTGATATGTCAATCACGTTAGGAAATAAGCAATTGGGGATCCTGAATTAACTGAACATCATTCATTATTCCCCAAACTGGTTACAAAACTACTATACCTGGAACAAGCTGGGCACCTGCACATCTTCCATACTGGAAGGCCCAGGTTGGTCCTCGGAAGCCTCACGCGGGGTGGCGTGCGTGGAAGGACGCGTGCAAGGAAGAGTCGAGAGTGACTTCCTGACAGTAGCCTGGTCTTTGAGAAAGTGGAGCCTCTCATAGTACCATAGCGTGGGGACATGGACATCAGCTGCTGCAGCTCCAGATGCTTGTGACTTCAGGACCTTATTGCGCTCCCGGAAATAGGTAGTCTTCATGTTGGTGATCTTCACTTTTAAGTTTGCCACGGTTGCCATGGGCAGGGTAGGCTTTACAAATGCCACAAGTTTCAGCAGGGCTGCGTACCTCTTTGGTCTGTTGCTATAATCCCTGTGTTTCGCCTGCCATAAGAGGGGGAATTGCCGGTATTTATCAATGAAGTGGGGTAGAAAGCTCACGTCGTAGAAGGCATCCATCACCTCTGCAAGACACAACGCCACACAAAACAATATAAATAATGTCAGCCTAAACTCTCCTAATCTTCTCCATAAAGAAGCCTCAAGTTCTAATCAGTCTAGGCTAGTTATGTACCAACGTCAAATTGTACCTTCGTTTGTAGCGATCATCTCGTGCGTGAGCTTTCTCTCCCCTCGTCTCCCAGATCGTGGCTACGACACAGGCGTGTGACGTTTTATATACAGTGCGCATGCGTCAAACTCCGCCCGCCCCTGACGATCTTTCTCGTCTATTCCCCCCCCTTCTCTTTACGGCGCAGTGGGGAGAGCACATGGCGGGGACACAGCAGGTGCGCCCCAAATATCCCCCCAACGAGGAGGTGGACGAGGAAAGTCCGGAGGCACAAACGTCCCGATCCCGGAGCCTGAAATTCAAGGCCTCCAATATGTCATTTGGAGAAATGTTGGAGATGGTGGACATATTGAAGAGGAGCGACTATGATGGGAAGTATGGGCCTTACCTCAACCCCAATGTCCGCAAGGCCAAGATCATGTCTAAAGTTGTGAGGAGGCTGTACAATCATTTTGGGGTACAACGATCCAAGGAGCAACTGAGGAAACTCTGGTCAGACTTGAAACTGAGGGAGGCCGATCAGTACAGAAAAATCAAGCGAATTCTTCAAAAAAGTAGTTGTGTTTTGTGTTTGATTTCTTGCTTGCATACTGCTCCATGTGGTTTGATTTTTACAAAGTTGTACATTCCAAAATGGCCACTTTCATGTTCGTCTGTGCATTCGATCGTCCTCAGCCTCGATCTTTCTGCCACTGTCATGGTCGTGTGTGTGTCCATTCGATCGTACGCAACCTCGAACGTTCGGCCACTTATAATACGATGTTTGGTGTTTTTTTGGGGGAAAGGAAGTTTTTTCTCCCTAGAAATGTCATCCAGAATGTAAAGCCAATTTATTCAATGTAAAGGAGAGGTCACCCAGTAGCTGTTTACCCATCTGGACTCGAGAGCACTAGTGCTGGGACACCCAAACCCCCTTTTTAGTAGGCTTTTCCACACATGTGCTCCAGTGGATACTAGAGGGGGGTCTCCATCACACAAACTTCTACCAAAAAGCTAGTCAGTTTAGCACCTTTACAAAGTGACTACATTCATGTAGTTGACATTTGTAACTGGCCAAACTAAAATAGTGTCCGTCACTTTCAAGCAATGTTTGTCATTTCCTATTTCTGCCCTCAATAGATTGTGTTGCTAAATCTTCCTTTTGTACATTCTCATAGGGGAGCGAAAACTTGGGCCGTCTGAGGAAACCCCCAAACCAACACCTCCCAAAAAAGGGGAAAGAGCAGAAGCAGAGGAGGAGGAGGAGGAAGGAGAGATCATCGAACTTGGAGAAATTGTCACCACAACAGGTGAGTGTTGGAGAACACAGCTACTGGTAAGCTAATCCATGTATGGCTGCCTCATTTCCAACACCCCATTTTTGTTTCTTTGTGGTTTTTAGGTGACGTGGATGTTGTGGAAGAAAAATCGCACTTTACCACAGAGAGTGCCCACGTACTCATCGGAGAGATAATGGTCTGCAATCGAGATCTAGATTACATAAAGCAAAACATCAATGATGTTCAACAAAAATTGAAGAACATCATTGATGTTTTAGGAAAAATATGAAAACGCACCAAGTAATTAACACACATTTGTGCCAGCTTCTGAACACATTTGCAACTTAAAAACTGTGTGAAATTTGGAACATGCACACATTGTGTCCACATGTGCTAGCTCCCATCATGGTGGATGAATGCCAACGTTTTTTTGGGGGTGCAAACACTTTACGAACTACGAAAGTGGTTGTGGTGAAGGGGTTGCACCCCCAAAAAACGTCCATTCATCCCCATGATGGAAAATTGCACTTTTGAAGCTTCTAGGCATGTGTTTTACCATCTAATGACCATTTTCAGACCCAAATTGTGTGCATGTTCCAAATTTCCACTTTTCGGGGGTGACCCCCCCCCATGTGATGAAGGCAAGATCAAACACACTTTGAACATATAGTCATGTCTGATCTTGTCTTCACTTTACAAAGTTGAACTTTCCTACTTCATAGGTTCTGCTTAGCTCCATGCCTGGTTTTAACAATTGCGTAATCTTTGTAAACAATGTTGTAAATAACCAAGATGTTGTCAGTTTTGGCGTGAAGATTGTAAACGCACTTGTGAATGTTTTCCAAGTAAACTTTTTTATTTTTCTAAATGTGTGGCTTCCTTATTTAAAAAACACAATGCATTATGTATGTAAAATGTAAAGGATATGGGGGGCAATGGGTGTTATTTACTAAAGGCAAATCCACTTGGCACTGCAAATTCCTTTCCCAGGGAACTTTTTCAATGCACTTGTAGAGCATAGCGGATTTGACTTATGTAAATGACACCCACAGTGCATTGTACGAAAACACGGAGCACAGCATTTTTTGAGAATACACACATGTCAGACCTGGTGATGAAAAGGAGTATTTTGGGTGTCAGTTATGCAGGACAAACCTTCTCTAGACCAAAGATTAGGTATCAAACACACAACATGAGAATAATCTTTTTGGGAAGAAGAGACTGTTACCTCCTTTTGCCCAGAAAGTGCATTCCCACTGTCGAAGGCAAAGGGAAAAAATGTCAAAGTAAAATAAGCTAAAAAGAAGACTGAAATGACAAGAAATCAGAGGTTGGTTAAAATATCAGATTTATTAAAAAATGCCTCTCACACATCGTCAGGCAGAGCAATGGCCCCCCTACCCACAAAGTACTCCATATATTGGTCGCGGACCGCGCGGGCATTTAGAGGGGGCAAGCCTGGACGTGCCACTTGAAGGGCTGTGAGGTCTGCATTTGGAGGGCCCTCCACATCTGGGCCAACGGGCACCACATAGTTCCTGTTATGTCTTTTGAGGAAGTTGTGCAATATGCAACAGGCAAGAACTATGTGGTTCAGTTTGTATTCCGCCAAGTTAAATGCCGTCAGGAACAGGCGGAAGCGGCTGGCCAGGATGCCAAAAGTGTTCTCCACCACTCTTCTGGCTCTGGACAGCCTGTAGTTGAAGACCCTCTGGTCCGGGGTGAGGGTCCTCATCGGGAACGGCCTCATCACATGGGGAGTCAACGCAAACGCTTCATCTGCGACAAAGACGAAGGGGAGTCCTTCGGCATTCTCCTCTGGAGGTGGCAAGCACAGACTGCCACTTTGGAGACGCCAGTAGAACTCCGTGTGCGTAATGGCCCCACCATCCGATATCCGGCCGTTCATCCCCACGTCCACATACATAAACTCGTATGTTGCCGACACCACCGCCAACATCACTACACTATTAAACCCTTTATAATTATAATAGTAGGACCCCGAGTTGGGCGGTGGGACGATGCGGACGTGTTTCCCATCAATTGCCCCTCCGCAGTTAGGAAAGTCCCAACGGCTGGCAAAGTGGGAGGCCACAGTCTGCCATTCCTGTGGCGTGGAAGGGAACTGTGGAGTGAAACAAGAAAAAAAAAATTAGCCACTTTGCACTTAAACATTGCAAGCAGATTAGACAATCAACATCTTGGAACAAGAGCATTGTATAAAATTGGAGGCTGGAAAGTATTTGCACAGAAAAGTAGAGGCTCCCCTTCACAGATGACTCACCCCCCATCAATCCCCCCACTTCTGATGGGCCATTGGCAATAACTAGGGTTTTGGGGGGGGGGGTTTACAGGTAACCCTCTGCACTTCATTGATTGGCAAATGGTTCAATAATGTGTGCTAGTTTGGCCAGACCCTCTGTACTTAACACTATTGGCAGCCCCCAGGAAAGATAAAATAACATTAACCCCCCCCCCCCACCCACCCAAAAAAAAGGCAAGCACATTGTGACATTATGAAATTAACAAGCAAGCTAATAGGAGGGAAAGAAGACAAAAAAAGAGGAAATGGAAAGTATGGAGGCAGCCCCTTGCACTGCATGCTTTGCAGAATTCATCCGTAAAGATGCCCACTATAAAGAGGTAGGTATATAGTGTGTATTGACCTTGGGAAAGGCAGCAGATAGAGGATTGGTACCATCTGACAGAGCAGTTGGGGGAGGGGGTTCATAATGAGTTTGCCCCCCCCCCCCCCACCAAAAAAAAAAAAAAAAGGGGCTCGACATGAAGTAAACCACACAGCAAACATTTGTGCATATTTTAGGGGGTGTTTGGGGGCAAACAATACTATGCAGCAGACAAAATACATTGCCTAAGTGACTAGGCCATAGGTGTCTATTGGGGCAGAAGAGCATGCTGGGGAGGTAAGTGAAGGGAAAAATGCATGAAGGAGAAAAGGGGCACAGCATATTAGAGCATATTGCAATCATGGTAATTAGGGAAGGAGGTCAAAAATACAAGACATTAGCAAACAGAGCATACATAGAAGGGAATAGTCAAGTAGAAATGTTACCTTAATATAGTCCTCCTGCAGGACCTGAATGATGGCAGAACAGGTCTCTGGAATAATGATTCCCAGGGCCTGGGGAGAGATACCTGAAGAGAACTTCAAATCCTGAAGACTTCTCCCTGTCGCCAAGTACCTCAACGTGGCAACAAGCCTCTGCTCCGGAGTAATGGCTTGTCTCATGCAGGTATCCTGCCGGCTGATAAAGGGGGTCAGCAAAGCCAAAAGACGGTGAAAATCGGGGTCCGTCATCCTGAGAAAGTTCCTGAAATCATCAGGATTATTCTCCCGGATCTCACGAAGCAAAGGCATGTGCGAGAACTGGTCACGCTGAAGCAACCAATTCTTGGTCCACATACTCCTCGTCACTCTGTTCATGGACGGGTCTTGGGTCAAATCTAAAAGCCCGACACCAATTCCGCGTACAGCACGAACTCGGCGACGAGTACGCACGGGAAACATCGCTCAGAAGGTCACAAAAGGTCGGCTGGTCAGAACGGACAAACAGAAAGCACCGATAAACAGCAAGGCCTGAAAGAACGAACTGAATACCAGCAACGAGCAGACAATAAGCAGTGCAAATCAAAGCGTCCTATATCAAGATATAGGCCGCAATGACCAACAAATGCGAACTGACTACACGCACTAATAAACAGATACGCACGACAAGCACAAACTGAAGAGCAGTAACGATCTGAGTCAGAAAACTGAGAAGCGCGAATCTTAAGTCACCAAACTTCCACTAACTCTCGATAAACACGGGATCAGCAGAAGGAGCCCAACGGGTGCCTGACGTGGTGCTGAACTTCCCTTTTGTAATCTCGTGGACGACGACTTACGTCACGACGTTCTTCCAGACCGGATATTCCGACAACGTAGTCCGACCGTGTGTACGCAACACCAACATCGGACAAAGTACGTCGGACAAAATCCGACCGACCTGGTCCGCGGATTGTCCGAGCGTGTGTATGGGGCTTAAGTATGAAAAGTTCCCTAAAGAGAAGTTCAACCCAAAAGTGGAACTTCTGCTTTAAGTACTCCTGACCCCCTGACATGCCACATTTGGCATGTCATGTTTGTTGGGGGGGGGGGGTACCTAGTTTTGACAGATACCCAGCTCCCACTTCCGCTCATGGCGCTGTGGCACCGATGCAGACGTTCACCTCTCCCCCTCCCTCCCTGCAATCTTCTGGGACACGTCACAGGTCCCAGAAGATTGCCCCGCCATGCAAGACAGCGCAGTGTGACTCGCGTATGTGCAGTGCTTGCCCGGCTGTGAAGCCGCAAGCTGTCACAGCTTGCAATGCCAGCGCTGTGGAGAGGAGGGGGAGAGGAGTGAGGCTTCGGGCGGCCGCATTGCTCTACCGTGGGACAGGTGAGTGTCTGTTTATTAAAAGTCAGCAGCTACACTTTTAACCACTTTCAGACCAGACCAATTTGCAGCCAAAGGACCAGGCCCCTTTTTGCGATTCGGCACTGCGTCTCTTTAACTGACAATTGCGCGGTCGTGCGACGTGGCTCCCAAACAAAATTGACGTCCTTTTTTTCCCACAAATAGAGCTTTATTTTGGTGGTATTTGATCGCCCCTGCGTTTTTTATTTTTTGCGCTATAAACAAAAATAGAGCGACAATTTTGAAAAAAATGCATTATTTTTTACTTTTTGCTATAATAAATATCCCCAAAAAATATATAAAAAAACATTTTTTTTTTCCTCAGTTTAGGCCGATACGTATTCTTCTACATATTTTTGGTAAAACAAATCGCAATAAGCGATTATTGATCGGTTTGCGCAGAAGTTATAGCGTTTACAAGATAGGGGATAGTTTTATAGCATTTTTATTAATAATTTTTTTTTTATTAGTAATGGCGGCGATCTGCGATTTTTTTTGTGACTGCAACATTATGGCGGACACATCGGAAATTTTTGACACATTTTTGGGACCATTGTCATTTATACAGCAATCAATGCTATTTAAATGCATTGATTCCTGTAAAAATGACACTGGCAGTGAAGGGGTTAACCACAAGGGGGCAGTGTAAGGGTTAAGTATGCCTAGGGGTGTGTTTCTTACTGTGGGGGGGCGTGGCTGTCAGCTAGTGAATGCTGATCTCTGCTCCAATCACAGGGAGCAGAGATCGGCGTCACTAGTTGCTAGGCAGAACGGGGAGATGCTGTTTATCTCGGCATCTCCCCGTTCAGCCTTCCCGTGAGACGATCGCGGGAGTCCCCGTGGCGATCGAGTCCGCGGGGACCGCGACCGGACTCACGGGGGTCCCGACCGGCGCACGGACAGGCTTAAAGGAGGGACTTATATATACGCCCTCCTGCCTGTCCGTGCCATTCTGCCGACGTTTATCGTCGTGCGCCGGTCGGCAAGTGGTTAAATGGGTTGAACTCCGCTTTAAAGCGGAACTTAAATCTCTCAATCAACATTAAAGCGGTAGTAAAGTCCGCTTTGTGATTTTTACTTACAGGTTAGCCTATAACAAGGCTTACCTGTAGGTAAAATGAATATCTCCTAATTCTCATATTTTCAGGGAGATATTCACCCTGCATGCAGTCGGTGACGTCACCGACGCATGTGCTCTAAAGGTCCGGCATACATTGCCAGACCTTCAGAGCTTAATGCCAGAACTGAGGGCTCCCACACATATGGCCGGAGCCTGCGAACCCGGAAGAAAGACCGGGGAAGGTGACAGCGCACAGCTGGAGGGCTTCGCTCTAAGGTAAGCATACTAGCACATTAGGGATGGGCCCGGTGCTCGATGCGAACCCACGTTCGCATCGAGCACCGGGCGTTCGCTCGCTCGGCGAGCCCAGAACTATTTTGGCCGCTCGCATCACGTTCGTGTGATGCGAGCGGCCCCGCAATGCATTGCGGCCGGCGCGGCCGGCGCAGTGCATTGCTGGCTGATGATTGGCCAAGCATGCACTGTGACCCCGCATGCTTGGCCAATCACAGCCCCGGAAACTCGAAGAGCCATAATTGGCTACAGGCAGGACGCCTGTAGCCAATTACAGCTCAGGGGCTGTAGTACACGCCCCCCCCTATAAAAGGCCGCCACGCCGTCTGCGCCGGTCACATGCTGTTCCGGCGCAGATAGAGCAGGCTAGATCTGTGACACTCTGCTGGATTTAGTTAGTTAGAGAGATTTACTTAGAGAGATTGAGTTAGATAGATTCATTCATTTAGATTGATTTAGAAAGAGGGGCTTGTAGTGTGTTCGTGGCAGGCAGGCAGAGCTCCTATATTTTGTTCCCAGAAGCACCTATAGGACTTGTAGTGTGTTCGTGGCAGGCAGGCAGAGCTCCTATATTTTGTTCCCAGAAGCACCTATAGGACTTGTAGTGTGTTCGTGGCAGGCAGGCAGAGCTCCTATATTTTGTTCCCAGAAGCACCTATAGGACTTGTAGTGTGTTCGTGGCAGGCAGGCAGAGCTCCTATATTTTGTTCCCAGAAGCACCTATAGGACTTGAAGTGTGTTCGTGGCAGGCAGGCAGAGCTCCTATATTTTGTTCCCAGAAGCACCTATAGGACTTGTAGTGTGTTCGTGGCAGGCAGGCAGAGCTCCTATATTTTGTTCCCAGAAGCACCTATAGGACTTGAAGTGTGTTAGTCCCATCACACAGACCTACATTTTCTTCCCAGAAGCACCTATAGGACTTGAAGTGTGTTAGTCCCATCACACAGAGATCATATATTTTGTTCCCAGAAGCACCTATAGGACTTGAAGTGTGTTAGTCCCATCACACAGACCTATATTTCCTTCCCAGAAGCACCTATAGGACTTGAAGTGTGTTAGTCCCATCACACAGAGATCATATATTTTGTTCCCAGAAGCACCTATAGGACTTGAAGTGTGTTAGTCCCATCACACAGACCTACATTTTCTTCCCAGAAGCACCTATAGGACTTGAAGTGTGTTAGTCCCATCACACAGAGATCATATATTTTGTTCCCAGAAGCACCTATAGGACTTGAAGTGTGTTAGTCCCATCACACAGAGATCATATATTTTGTTCCCAGAAGCACCTATAGGACTTGAAGTGTGTTAGTCCCATCACACAGACCTATATTTCCTTCCCAGAAGCACCTATAGGACTTGAAGTGTGTTAGTCCCATAACACAGACCTACATTTTCTTCCCAGAAGCACCTATAGGACTTGAAGTGTGTTAGTCCCATCACACAGAGATCATATATTTTGTTCCCAGAAGCACCTATAGGACTTGAAGTGTGTTAGTCCCATCACACAGAGATCATATATTTTGTTCCCAGAAGCACCTATAGGACTTGAAGTGTGTTAGTCCCATCACACAGAGATCATATATTTTGTTCCCAGAAGCACCTATAGGACTTGAAGTGTGTTAGTCCCATCACACAGACCTACATTTTCTTCCCAGAAGCACCTATAGGACTTGAAGTGTGTTAGTCCCATCACACAGAGATCATATATTTTGTTCCCAGAAGCACCTATAGGACTTGAAGTGTGTTAGTCCCATCACACAGAGATCATATATTTTGTTCCCAGAAGCACCTATAGGACTTGAAGTGTGTTAGTCCCATCACACAGACCTATATTTCCTTCCCAGAAGCACCTATAGGACTTGAAGTGTGTTAGTCCCATCACACAGACCTACATTTTCTTCCCAGAAGCACCTATAGGACTTGAAGTGTGTTAGTCCCATCACACAGAGATCATATATTTTGTTCCCAGAAGCACCTATAGGACTTGAAGTGTGTTAGTCCCATCACACAGAGATCATATATTTTGTTCCCAGAAGCACCTATAGGACTTGAAGTGTGTTAGTCCCATCACACAGACCTATATTTCCTTCCCAGAAGCACCTATAGGACTTGAAGTGTGTTAGTCCCATCACACAGACCTATATTTTCTTCCCAGAAGCACCTATAGGACTTGAAGTGTGTTAGTCCCATCACACAGAGATCATATATTTTTGTTCCCAGAAGCACCTATAGGACTTGAAGTGTGTTAGTCCCATCACACAGAGATCATATATTTTTTCCCAGAAGCACCTATAGGACTTGAAGTGTGTTAGTCCCATCACACAGACCTTTATTTCCTTCCCAGAAGCACCTATAGGACTTGAAGTGTGTTAGTCCCATCACACAGAGATCATATATTTTTTTTCCCAGAAGCACCTATAGGACTTGAAGTGTGTTAGTCCCATCACACAGAGATCATATATTTTGTTCCCAGAAGCACCTATAGGACTTGAAGTGTGTTAGTCCCATCACACAGAGATCATATATTTTGTTCCCAGAAGCACCTATATGACTTGAAGTGTGTTAGTCCCATCACACAGACCTATATTTTCTTCCCAGAAGCACCCAAAAGACTTGAAGTGTGTTAGTCCCATCACACAGAGATCATATATTTTGTTCCCAGAAGCACCTATAGGACTTGAAGTGTGTTAGTCCCATCACACAGACCTATATTTTCTTCCCAGAAGCACCTATAGGACTTGAAGTGTGTTAGTCCCATCACACAGAGATCATATATTTTGTTCCCAGAAGCACCTATAGGACTTGAAGTGTGTTAGTCCCATCACACAGACCTATATTTTCTTCCCAGAAGCACCTATAGGACTTGAAGTGTGTTAGTCCCATCACACAGAGATCATATATTTTTCCCAGAAGCACCTATAGGACTTGAAGTGTGTTAGTCCCATCACACAGAGATCATATATTTTGTTCCCAGAAGCACCTATAGGACTTGAAGTGTGTTAGTCCCATCACACAGAGATCATATATTTTGTTCCCAGAAGCACCTATAGGACTTGAAGTGTGTTAGTCCCATCACACAGAGATCATATATTTTGTTCCCAGAAGCACCTATAGGACTTGAAGTGTGTTAGTCCCATCACACAGAGATCATATATTTTGTTCCCAGAAGCACCTATAGGACTTGAAGTGTGTTAGTCCCATCACACAGACCTACATTTTCTTCCCAGAAGCACCCATAGGACTTGAAGTGTGTTAGTCCCATCACACAGAGATCCTATATTTTGTTCCCAGAAGCACCTATAGGACTTGAAGTGTGTTAGTCCCATCACACAGACCTATATTTTCTTCCCAGAAGCACCCAAAAGACTTGAAGTGTGTTAGTCCCATCACACAGACCTACATTTTCTTCCCAGAAGCACCCATAGGACTTGAAGTGTGTTAGTCCCATCACACAGACCTATATTTTCTTCCCAGAAGCACCTATAGGACTTGAAGTGTGTTAGTCCCATCACACAGAGATCATATATTTTGTTCCCAGAGGCACCTATAGGACTTGAAGTGTGTTAGTCCCATCACACAGACCTATATTTTCTTCCCAGAAGCACCCATAGGACTTGAAGTGTGTTAGTCCCATCACACAGAGCTCCTCTATTTTCTTTGCAGAAGCACCCACAGGACTTCTAGTGTGTTAGTGGCATCACACAGAGCTCCTCTATTTTCTTTGCAGAAGCACCCACAGGACTTCTAGTGTGTTAGTGGCATCACACAGAGCTCCTCTATTTTCTTCCCAGAAGCACCCATAGGACTTGAAGTGTGTTAGTCCCATCACACAGAGCTCCTCTATTTTCTTTGCAGAAGCACCCACAGGACTTCTAGTGTGTTAGTGGCATCACACAGAGCTCCTCTATTTTCTTTGCAGAAGCACCCACAGGACTTCTAGTGTGTTAGTGGCATCACACAGAGCTCCTCTATTTTCTTCCCAGAAGCACCCATAGGACTTGAAGTGTGTTAGTCCCATCACACAGAGCTCCTCTATTTTCTTTGCAGAAGCACCCACAGGACTTCTAGTGTGTTAGTGGCATCACACAGAGCTCCTCTATTTTCTTTGCAGAAGCACCCATAGGACTTCTAGTGTGTTAGTGGCATCACACAGAGCTCCTATATTTTCTTTGCAGAAGCACCCACAGGACTTCTAGTGTGTTAGTGGCATCACACAGAGCTCCTCTATTTTCTTTGCAGAAGCACCCACAGGACTTCTAGTGTGTTAGTGGCATCACACAGAGCTCCTCTATTTTCTTTCAGAAGCACCCACAGGACTTCTAGTGTGTTAGTGGCATCACACAGAGCTCCTCTATTTTCTTTGCAGAAGCACCCACAGGACTTCTAGTGTGTGTTAGTGGCATCACACAGAGCTCCTATATTTTCTTCTCAGCAGCACCCACAGGACTTCTAGTGTGTTAGTGGCATCACACAGAGCTCCTCTATTTTCTTTGCAGAAGCACCCACAGGACTTCTAGTGTGTTAGTGGCATCACACAGAGCTCCTCTATTTTCTTTGCAGAAGCACCCACAGGACTTCTAGTGTGTTAGTGGCATCACACAGAGCTCCTCTATTTTCTTTGCAGAAGCACCCACAGGACTTCTAGTGTGTTAGTGGCATCACACAGAGCTCCTCTATTTTCTTTGCAGAAGCACCCATAGGACTTCTAGTGTGTTAGTGGCATCACACAGAGCTCCTATATTTTCTTCTCAGCAGCACCCACAGGACTTCTAGTGTGTTAGTGGCATCACACAGAGCTCCTCTATTTTCTTTGCAGAAGCACCCACAGGACTTCTAGTGTGTTAGTGGCATCACACAGAGCTCCTCTATTTTCTTTGCAGAAGCACCCACAGGACTTCTAGTGTGTTAGTGGCATCACACAGAGCTCCTCTATTTTCTTTGCAGAAGCACCCATAGGACTTCTAGTGTGTTAGTGGCATCACACAGAGCTCCTATATTTTCTTCTCAGCAGCACCCACAGGACTTCTAGTGTGTTAGTGGCATCACACAGAGCTCCTCTATTTTCTTTGCAGAAGCACCCACAGGACTTCTAGTGTGTTAGTGGCATCACACAGAGCTCCTCTATTTTCTTTGCAGAAGCACCCACAGGACTTCTAGTGTGTTAGTGGCATCACACAGAGCTCCTCTATTTTCTTTGCAGAAGCACCCACAGGACTTCTAGTGTGTTAGTGGCATCACACAGAGCTCCTATATATTCTTCTCAGCAGCACCCACAGGACTACCGACTACAATGGCTGGAAGACCGCCAAGGGGAGGCAGAGCGTGCAGAGCCAAGAACACAGGGCAG
Source organism: Lithobates sylvaticus (assembly GCA_028564925.1). Taxonomy (NCBI): domain Eukaryota; kingdom Metazoa; phylum Chordata; class Amphibia; order Anura; family Ranidae; genus Lithobates; species Lithobates sylvaticus. The sequence goes on from CM053026.1 coordinate 92,768,454, forward strand.
GCAGGCTCTGTTTCTAGTGGACGTGGCCGTGGACGTGGACGTGGTCGTGCATCGTCATCAGCACGTGGCCATGGGACACGCGCGTCTTTGTTTTCGGCAGCTGGACATGTGGAGCCGCATCATGCTGAAGGCTTGGTAGAATGGATGACCAAGCCCTCCTCATCCTCCTCATCCTCTCTCACCCAGGCTCAGGGTACTGACAGAGCATCATCAGCCACCCCTTCCCTAGACCCACCATGTCCTCCTGAGGAGTCCCCCGAACTCTTTGAGCACAGTGTTGGGTCCATGCTCCAGGAGGATGCCCAACGATTCGAAGGCTCGGATGATGATACCCAGCTTGAGGAATCTGGCAGTACTGTTCCACCAGCTGCAGCTTACTGCCAGGTTTGCTCTAGTGGTGAAGAGGGAGGGGATGATGAGGTCACTGACTCCACGTGGGTGCCTGAAGGGAGAGAGGATGAGGAGGAGTACGAGGAGGAGGAGGATGCGGCGTCACATGTCCAACGAGGCAGGATGCCCCCTGGAGGCCAGGTAGAGGCCAGCACAGCAACTGTACAACACCGCAGAGCTCCGCCTGTGCAGGGCGCTGCCTCTGCACGTTATCAGAAAAGTTCTTTGGTGTGGGCCTTTTTTGAGATGAGTGCAGCAGATCGCACCACTGCTATTTGCAATATTTGTCTCAAGCGTATCTCGCGTGGCCAAAACATCAGCCGCTTGGGAACCACAAGCATGACCAGACATATGGCGACCTGCCATGCAGCTCGTTGGCAGGCACACATAAAAGACCCACACCAAAGAACTAAGCGGACCTCTCCTTGCTCCTCCTCAGCTGGGATCTCCATCCCCACTACACCTTCAGTCCTCTCTGAAAGCTGCTCTGAGAGGACTGAAGGTGTAGAATTAGGTGTGTCACAACCAAGTACTTGCAGTACACCGACGTCCGATTGCAGCAGGCAAATTTCCCTGCCCCAGCTGCTGGACCGTAGAAAGAAGTACACTCCCAGCCATCCACATGCCCAGCGGTTGAATGCTAGCCTGGCTAAATTGCTAGCACTTCAACTGCTGCCTTTTCAGTTGGTAGACTCGGCCCCCTTCCGTGAGTTTGTTCAATGTGCGGTTCCTCAGTGGCAGGTTCCCAAACGCCACTTTTTCTCACGGAAGGCGATTCCGTCTCTCTACCGGCATGTGGAGGGCAATGTCCATGCCTCGCTGGACAGTGCGGTCAGCGGTAAGGTGCATATTACCGCTGACTCATGGTCCAGCAGGCATGGACAGGGACGGTACCTTTCTTTCACGGCCCATTGGGTCACTCTATTGGCAGCTGGGAGGGATGCAGGACAAGGTGCAGTAGTGTTGGAGGTTGTTCCGCCACCACGCCTCCAAAACGCTACTACTGCTACTGGTTGTGACACACCTCTCTCCTCCACCCCCTCCTCTTCTTCTTCCTCCAGTGCTCTGTCCTTGGAACCAGCGGTGCTCCGTAGGCGTACAAGGGGCTACGCAAGTACGCAGGCAAAAAGATGCCATGCCGTGCTTGCGCTGGTGTGTTTGGGGGACAGGAGCCACACTGGGCCAGAGGTTCTGGCAGCTCTGCAGGGGCAGGCCGAGAGGTGGTTGACGCCACGTCAGCTTAAGCCAGGAATGGTCGTTTCTGACAATGGCACCAACCTCCTCTCCGCCCTGCGACAGGGGCAGCTCACCCATGTGCCCTGCATGGCTCACGTCCTCAATCTGGTGGTGCAGCGGTTCTTGGGCAGGTTCCCAGGCTTACAGGATGTCCTGAGGCAGGCCAGGAAAGTCTGTGTGCATTTCCGCCGATCTTATAATGCCAGTGCTCGGCTGACTGAGCTGCAAAAGGAGCTGAACCTGCCCAAGAACCGCCTAATATGTGACATGCCCACCACGTGGAACTCAACGTTGGCCATGCTGCAGCGACTGCACACGCAGCAGAGGGCCATCAATGAGTACCTTTGCGACTACGGCACCAGGACAGGGTCAGGGGAGCTTGGTTTTTTTTCCCCACGTCAGTGGAGCATGATCAGGGATGCATGCACTGTCCTCTCACCATTTGAGGAGGCCACGAGGATGGTGAGCAGTGACAGTGCATGCATCAGTGACACTGTCCCTCTTGTCCACCTGTTGGAGCATACGCTGCGTGGGATAATGGACAGGGCACTTGAGGCAGAACAGAGGCAGGAAGAGGAGGACTTCCTTGCCTCTCAAGGCCCCCTTTATCCGGACAGTGTTCCTTCTGTCCCACCCATCACACAGGAAGAGGATGAGGAGGAGGAGGAGGAGGAGGAGGAGGATTGTGTGAGCATGGAGGTGGAGCCTGGCACTCAGCATCAGCAGCAGCAGTCTTTTAGGGATGATGTACAGTCCCAACAAACCAGTGGACTTGTACGTGGCTGGGAGGAGGTGGCTGGCGATCATGTCATCCTCAGTGACCCAGAAGACTCCGGACCGAATGCCTCAGCTAACCTACGCTGCATGGCCTCCCTGATCCTGCAAAGCCTGCGGAAGGATCCTCGTGTTCTTCGGATCAAGGAGAGGGACCATTACTGGCTGGCCACTCTCCTTGATCCGCGGTACAAGGGTAAGGTTGCGGACCTTATCTTGCCGTCGCAGAGGGAGCAGAGGATGAGACATCTCAGGGAGGCCTTGCAGAAAGGTCTGTGCAACGCGTTCCCAGAAACTGGGAGGCTACAAACTCCTGGTCCTGGGCGACGAGTTGCTGAGGCTTCGGTCAGTGGCAGAAGGAGCGGTGGGGAAGGTGGACGTCTGACCGATGCGTTCAGACAATTTTTTAGTCCGCAGCCCCAAGGTATGATCGGTTCCAGCAACCATCGCCAGCGTCTGATATACATGGTGCAGGAATACCTTGGGGCAAGGTCAGACTTGGACACCTTTCCCACCGAAAATCCTCTGGCTTACTGGGTCCTGAGGATGGATCACTGGCCAGAGCTTGCACAGTATGCAATTGAGCTACTGGCCTGTCCTGCCTCCAGCGTTCTTTCCGAACGCACATTCAGTGCTGCTGGAGGATTTGTGACTGATCATAGGGTGCGCCTGTCCACCGCCTCGGTTGATCGACTGACCTTCATCAAAATGAATCAGTCTTGGATCACCACCAGCTACCAGGCACCTGAGGCGGATATAACCGAATAATTTTTAATGTCACATCCCTTCAAGACTGCCTATGCTGATGCTGAGTGACTGTCCTCTTATGTTCACTGACTATCCTCTTCCTCCTCCTCAATGATCCATGCCACCACACCAGTGCCTAAGGCACAATTTTTCAGCCCCTGTTTAACAGGGGCGGGTACTTACAATTTTTTAAAAAAATGCTTCGCAACACATGTGACTGCTGTGCTCCAAGTACAGTATCTGTGAGGGGTTGCAGTGTTGTGGCACCAGCACCAGTGCCTAAGGCACAATTTTTCAGCCCCTGTTTAACAGGGGCGTGTACTTACAATTTTTTAAAAAAATGCTTCGCAACACGTGTGACTGCTGTGCTCCAAGTACAGTATCTGTGAGGGGTTGCAGTGTTGTGGCACCAGCACCAGTGCCTAAGGCACAATTTTTCAGCCCCTGTTTAACAGGGGCGGGTACTTACAATTTTTAAAAAAAATGCTTCGCAACACGTGTGACTGCTGTGCTCCAAGTACAGTATCTGTGAGGGCCGGGTTGCAGTGTTGTGGCACCAGCACCAGTGCCTAAGGCACAATTTTTCAGCCCCTGTTTAACAGGGGCGTGTACTTACAATTTTTTTAAAAAAATGCTTCGCAACACGTGTGACTGCTGTGCTCCAAGTACAGTATCTGTGAGGGCCGGGTTGCAGTGTTGTGGCACCAGCACCAGTGCCTAAGGCACAATTTTTCAGCCCCTTTTTAACAGGGGCGTGTACTTACAATTTTTTAAAAAAATGCTTCGCAACACGTGTGACTGCTGTGCTCCAAGTACAGTCTCTGTGAGGGGTTGCAGTGTCGTGGCACCAGCACCAGTGCCTAAGGCACAATTTTTCAGCCCCTGTTTAACAGGGGCGTGTACTACAATTTTTTAAAAAAATGCTTCGCAACACGTGTGACTGCTGTGCTCCAAGTACAGTATCTGTGAGGGTTGCAGTGTTGTGGCACCAGCACCAGTGCCTAAGGCACAATTTTTCAGCCCCTGTTTAACAGGGGCGGGTACTTACAATTTTTTAAAAAAATGCTTCGCAACACGTGTGACTGCTGTGCTCCAAGTACAGTATCTGTGAGGGCCGGTTGCAGTGTTGTGGCACCAGCACCAGTGCCTAAGGCACAATTTTTCAGCCCCTGTTTAACAGGGGCGTGTACTTACAATTTTTTAAAAAAATGCTTCGCAACACGTGTGACTGCTGTGCTCCAAGTACAGTATCTGTGAGGGCCGGGTTGCAGTGTTGTGGCACCAGCACCAGTGCCTAAGGCACAATTTTTCAGCCCCTGTTTAACAGGGGCGTGTACTTACAATTTTTTTAAAAAAATGCTTCGCAACACGTGTGACTGCTGTGCTCCAAGTACAGTCTCTGTGAGGGTTGCAGTGTTGTGGCACCAGCACCAGTGCCTAAGGCACAATTTTTCAGCCCCTGTTTAACAGGGGCGGGTAATTACAAATCTTGATCTAATAGTTCACAGCAGGGCCCATTCCTGCGCCCACCAAGAGTAACTATGAGGGCCTGCAGTCTTGTGGCAACACCGTCCACCACCACCGCCAAAGGCCCAATTTTTCTGCCCTGTTCATCAGGTGCTTGCAATTACAAATCTTGATCTAATAACTCACAGCAGGGCCCATTCCTGCGCCCACCAAGAGTAACTATGAGGGCCTACAGTCTTGTGGCAACACCGTCCACCACCACCGCCAAAGGCCCAATTTTTCTGCCCTGTTCATCAGGTGCTTGCAATTACAAATCTTGATCTAATAACTCACAGCAGGGCCCATTCCTGCGCCCACCAAGAGTAACTGTGAGAGCCTACAGTCTTGTGGCAACACCGTCCACCACCACCGCCAAAGGCCCAATTTTTCTGCCCTGTTCATCAGGTGCTTGCAATTACAAATCTTGATCTAATAACTCACAGCAGGGCCCATTCCTGCGCCCACCAAGAGTAACTGTGAGAGCTTACAGTCTTGTGGCAAAACCGTCCACCACCACCACCACCACCCCCCCAATTTTTCTGCCCTGTTCAACAGGTGCATGCAATTACAAATCTTGATCTATTAACTCACAGCAGGGCCCATTCCTGTGCCCACCAGTCTTGTGGCTACACCAACATCTAATAGGGCAAATTTCTGCAGAGTATATACGCCAGGCCCCTACTTTCAAACATCCAACTTACAAACGACTCCTACTTGCAAATGGAAAGAGAAAACAGGAAGTGAGAGGAAATCTACCCCTAGGAAGGGAAATTCTATCCTGTTAGATTTAATTTGGGAAAAAGGTATCTCCTCTCTACTGATACTTTATCACCAATCCTTGTTTCATTTAAAACCCCACTTTTTCCAAAAACATTTGTCATTGGGACGGAAAGTGAGGTGACATGTTCTGAACAGATGTGCAAAGACAGCAAATGTTACAGGGGTGATAACCCCTCCCTATGTTCTCCAAAAAGCTTAAAAATAGATTTTTTTGGGATGGAGCTACACTTCATAATGTACCTGTTCAGATTCTACTTAAGAACAAACCTAAAGCCGCAAGTGGTTTTAAATGGCTTCTTTTTTTCCTTTACAAATGTCATTTTGTGCAAGGACAGTTCTAAACACGGGAAACACATGCCACTTCACAGGCATACTTTAGACACCCCCCAGGTACCATATTTAAAGGAAAATTTCACTTTTTTTTTTTTTCACTTTATGCATCATTAAAATGACTGCTCCCGAAAAAACGTTAGTTTTTAAAAGTTCTTTTTGCATTGATATATGTCCCCTGGGGCAGGACCCGGGTCCCCAAACCTGTTTTATGACATTAACATGCATATTGGCCGTTGTAATTAGCACTTTTGATTTCGAACGTTCGCGTCCATTATAACGTATAGGGTTCGAAAATTCGCGCAAACTTTCGGTCGGTTCGAAGGTTCTGGTGCGAACCGAACCCGGGGGTGTTCGGCTCATCCCTAGTGAGGAATACTG